>CAJQZJ010000104.1:729003-743266 GCA_907164525.1 Lophiomys imhausi | reverse complement strand
ACACACACACACACACACACACACACACACACACACACACACACACACACACACACGAGCACACGAACACATTAATGCTCACCCATGTGTATGTGTATCCACAAACGTATGCACACACTTGCAGATATATACATGTACACAAAAATTGTGCCGCACCAGTATTAATTATTGATCATGCTACATGTAATATATTACTCAAATCAGGCTATACTGGAAATATTTTGTATCTTTACAACATTTACATAAATATGAAACTATTCTAAATACTAACATAAACGATAAGGTGGTAAAAATTTTTGCTTTCTGATTACATTTACCCATGCAAGACAGGAAAGTATGATGTGGTAGAAGTGGATCAATGACAAAGTGCTCTCCAGAGAAATGAGGACTATGAGAAAAATGGCGTCAGTGAGTAGTAGTGATTATTGTATCTGTTTTACTTTCATTTTGCCATCCATCCACATCAGATAAGGGCTTGATGCTTACTAGTTTAAATGATGCCACCTGCAGTTTATAGCTATAGCAGAGACCAGCAAAATAATTTTATTTAAATTTAAATTTTTTCTTTTTATTTTCTATGTATGAGTGTTTTATGTGCATGTATGTCAGTGTACCATATATGTGCCTGGTGCCAGTGGAGGACAAAAGAGACCATTGGATCTCATGGAACTGAGTTGTGAATGGTTATGAGCTGTTGGTGCTGAGAATTAAACCAGGATTATCTGCAAGAGCAATAAGTGCTCTTTACCCTTGAACCATCTCTCCAGCTCCAAGGGGCATGCTTTTAATGGAGAGGTTACTGTTTCATTTTGCACTATTCCAGACCTTTGGAATCCAAGAAATCTGGATTGATAAATTGATTTTACTTTTGAAATTCAATACATAGACCCAAGATATTTGCTCTTCATTTTAAAAGCCAAAGGAAATTGTTAGATTCATAACCTCTAGTTGGGCTACAACTCTTATTTTCATAAATTATATTAATTTTCTCAGAAGCAGGCAAAAACAAATTCCTTTACTGAACTTTTCTTAAAACACATGTAGTTTTTCTTAGAGGAGAATTTAGAATTTGACAGCAGACAGTAACATTTCTTTTCCTTTTATGGAAGATATATATTTTTTTAAGTTCTAGGAATCAAACCTGGGACCTCACACATACTAGACAAGTGCTAGATCACTCAGCAACAGTCCCAACCCAGAGAAAAACTATTAGGGGTCTCAGGCTTCTCAGGATCTTTCCAGTAATGAGTGTTCTGAGGGAAGCAAGGCTACCATGAAGGATGTTCCATTGTCCCAAAAAACTCCATTGTCTTGTTTTTCTAAAGTAACCTGGCAACTCTTGTCAGTCCTCAGTCATAAAACATTAATTGTTTACTGCAAACATCCTGGAAGTGAATCTTTAATACATCTCCTGGGACTTTTAAGACCTCAAGTAAAGTTAGTCTTTTGGGGAAGTGATTCATGACATTGTTCCTCGGGAATCCTGGGAACAGATGTTCTCAATACCACCCACCATGGTTGTGTCAACTCCAAAATAAAGTGGTGAACTGAGGCAGCTTTCCAGACAGGGCTGATCGCAAAGCATTTTGGGACTTAATGATTCTGGTGTCACATGGGGACTGCAACCATGTGAATACTCCCCTGGGCAAGTAAAGCATTCACTTTAAGGGAACATAAGCAAATGTATGGTCATAGACACAACTGAGATACTTTAATGTACTTAAACAGCTTAATGATTAACACAGATGGGATTGTGTGATATAAAATATCACATGTGAAAATATAATGAAACCAATTATTTTGTAAAATTAATTATATGCTAATGAAAGAGATTAATTAAGAACTTTGTTAATAGAGCTTCTTATGTAAGTTAGTTGGCATGTTAGAATTTCATCAGGAGCAGAGGAGAAAAAAAGGCAAAGAGTTGAGAAATCATACATTCTAAGGTTGGAAAGTCTCACTTAATAAATATGGTAAAATAGGGCCTTTTTCCTGGAACCTCCCTGGTGGGTCCTATTTGTCCCAGCATCATTACTAACTGTTCCCACTGTCCAACAAAACTCTTCAAATGTTTTCTGGTTCAATTTAAATGGCCAATCCACTTAAAGGTCACTAAGTCTAATACCAACTCAAATGGTTCTTCTAGTGTCTGAATTCCAGAGAAGCATACCTCGAAAATTAATGTACGTAAAAGATATTATTAACCAAAACTTCAAAGTTCATGGTGTGTGTGTGTGTGTGTGTGTGTGTGTGTTACATGTGGTTTTGGTATTTGGAATTTTATAAATGTACAATTTGAAATTTCTGAGTTTTAATAAAAATATTATTTTTGACAGTGTCCTGTTATGGTTTCTATTGCTATGAAGAGACACCATGATGACAGTCTTATAAAGGAAAACATTTAATTGGAGCTGGCTTACAGTTTCAGAGATTTAGTCCATTGTCATAATGGCAGGAAGCATGGCAGCACGCAGGCAGACACAGTGCTGGAGGAGGAACTGAGAGTTCTACATCTTGATCCACAGGCAGCAGAAGGAGACTCCCATTCTAACCCTGAGACCTCAAAGCCCACCTCCACGGTGACATACTTCCTCCAACAAGGCCACACCTCCTAATAGTGAAACTCCCTATGGGTCAAGCATTCAAACACAGGAGTCTTTAAGGCCATTTGTACTGTATACCACCACAGACAGGACAATGAATTGGGTAGTAAGACTAAAAATAAGGTCTAAATATTACTTATATTATCTATAATGGCAAGTTATATGGTGTAGCTTAGTGTGATAAGCAAATGAACTCCTTTCTTCAAAAGTAATATAGTAGTATACATTCATGCAATGTATATTATCCATATTAATTTATCACTGCCTTTCTCCAACTTCCCATATACCCCACACCTATTCCCCCAGTTTTGTGTCCTGTTTATTTGTTTTTGTTGTGAATGACCCCTCGGGTCATTTAGTTCTGCCTGTACACACACTGGTATATGGCTGTCCAGCGAGGCACGAGCAACTCACCAATACCCACATCTCCAAAAAAGAGTGACTTTTCCTTCGTTCAGTGGTCTCCAATTGCCAGTAACTCCTGTGATAGGGTTGGGGCCTTGGACTGTCCTCCCTTATCAATGCCAAAATCTTTGACTGACTTGAGTTCATGAAGGTCTTTGGCTGGTGACCACAGTGGCTGTGAGCTGATGCCATGTCCTCTCCTATGACCTCCTTCCCATCTGCCAGCTCTTAACTTTCTTCCCATATCTTCTTCATCCCTTTTCTGGGGATTGTGAAGTTCTCAGAGCCTTGGATAACGCTTTCATAGTTACTTATATTCAGCACTTTGACCAGAATGAATCTCCACATTAATTATTACTCACAGAAAAAAGAGGTTTCTCTGACCGAAGTTAAGAACAGCACAAACCTATGGGGATAAACATAAATTTTTAGAATGCATTTTGGTACTTTACATTTGATGAGTCTGACTCTACAGGCACTGCAGAGAATTCCCTCTGAATGTGGGTAAACTAGTGAGGTGGGGAGTATAGGATACATATATAGAGAGATGATAGAGGGATATATATATAGATTTCTGCAAAGATTACCTTCTTCTGTCTGAGGTAGCCTCTTGAATGTAAAGCATCTGGGTCAGAATGTCATAAGAGTAAAAAAAAAAAGAAAAAGAAAATAGCGAGCTCTCTGAGTTATTCAGGACAAAGGAGGAGCTGAGCCTTCAGTTACACTGACCAGTGAGTCCTCAACAGCTGAAAGGGCCAGGCTTGCAGTAAGATTGCAGCTCCATGAAAGGGAACATCGAGACGCAACAGTAACTTTTTCCTCTTCCAGAGAAACATGTTATGTGTTATAGAGATGAGTGAAAATACAGAAGAGTTCTAGGGGCTTACTTCTCATAGTATGGTGGTAAAGAAACATTTTAGATATGAAGTTTCTAGAAACCATGTATTTCCAGTGGTGTTATAGACTGGGATCTCATAACAGTTGCTGGTTGGATTGCAAATCCTCTCCCTCACTCACCCTTAAAATATGTCCCTCTGACTGACCCACTGTCATTGTGATTGTCACTGTCATTGGACTACATATCAAGAGACAGTCTTCAGAGCTCGTACCTGTGGTGAGTGTGCCCTCTGCATGAGCCATGCCATGTATGTCTGATGGGCAATACTGTACTGAAGAGATCTTATTCTGCAGATTGATTGGTTCACATCTTCCTACTGGAATCAATTGCACTATCTGCCACAAATCATTGTGTCTGCAGGATGTTCATTCTTAGACAAAATCACAGATTTCTTATCTATTTTTGAGGCAGTGAAAGCATGGGTGTGCTGATGAGCTCCAAAGCTGAACACACTGACTCATTTCCAGGGATGAGAATGGTAAGAAGATGACATGTTTCCTGTCAGTGGATTGAACCCTGGAAGGCCAAGAGTTACTTTCTGTTTTACATTTAGATTAAATGTTCTTTTCTCCCAGCAGCTTCCCGGTGATTACCACAGAAGGGATTTCGAGCAGTATGATTAGAGGGTGATTACATTTCCCTCACATACACTTGGTCTTGCTTTGACTTTTGAGGTAGGCAGGGGACTGAAGGGTGAGCGCTGATAGGCTCCCTGACTCCGCCCTTTGAGTATCAATGTGCTGTGCATGGAAATAGGGTTCAGAGTGCGATGCTTCTCGCTGGGGACTTCAGAATCATTCATCAGCTCAAGAGCGAGGCTGCCTATAAAGGCAGGTCTATGGGAAATGGAAACAGTGTTTTGGCTTAGTGGTAATCACTTCCGACCTTACCTCAAAATTCAAATTCATTTGCAATTCTGCTTTCAATGCTAGCCCACTTCCCTCTAAATACAATATTTTAAAAAGTACAGTTTTTTTTATAACTTGAATCACCTCTTCTCAAGTTCTTATTTATTGTATATCGTTCATACTTATTTGTATAGTGTTTATTTACTTATTGAACTGACAGAGATCTTTGACTTTCCTGTGGTCACCTAGCAACTTGGATGTAACACATTCTGAATTATATGGAGTAGCTTTGCTTATGTACTACATTGTATTACGCAGTGTGTTTGAGAAAATCAATGCAAAGAGCCGAGAAGCATCCCGTTGTTCCTACCCCATAACTCCTGGGAACATCTGGTCTCATTAATCTCCAGGGCCTTACTCCATGTGATAGACACATCCTGCATTTCCATTCTTCTCAGGCACGGTCCATTGAGAACTGCTGTGGCATAGCAATAAGGGCAGATGCGTTTAAAATGTGTGTTTTTCAATGGATTCAAATGGAACAGCACTGTCCAGCAGAATGAGAATAGAACACAGCACGTTTTATCTTATGGGTATTGGTTCAGGTCAGAAACAGCTTTAGGCTCAGTTTAACAAATTGGGTGGTCTTAGCTTAATTTCTTGCAGATTACCAGTGTGGGGTTAATGTTGACAACTGCATAGTGAATTATGGTTGAGCTTTCCTGATGCAGTCTCTGGAAGACTGTTCCACCATATGGTACAGAAACATTAGGAAATTTTCCACTAGGAACATTAGCTACTTTAAAATTCAAGATGAAGATCACATGACAAAAGTTATGGAATAAATTTGGGATCCCATGTAGCCTGTCTTTGTTGGAACTTTTATAGTTAAAAACATGATGGATTTTAGAGTCATACACATATAGATTTGAAGTACACCTAATATAAGAATTTAGCTAATTTTACCCTGTAAAAGTAGTTTAATCTCACTAAACCTCTACCCTAAGGGATGGTTAGAATCAAGTTAGAAAACAGGTAGTGTACTAAAACATGTGGTGTGGATTTTCATACTCCTTCTACAACAGAAGAAATAGGTAAAATCATACTATGTATTCTAGATGTTTCCGTTAAAATCCATGAATCAAGTTACCTTTTAAAAAAATTTTGGACATGTAGGGAAGATCATAGTAATGCCAAGAATTATATAGATAATGAAATCAGACACAGGAAGGCATTCTGTACACACTGGCAAAGGGATGAGATTTGATTGTGCTGTTAGAATAGAAGGCATGTGAGTCTGCAGACAAGTTCATCACAATTTATTATCTATTGGCTCATTTTTAGCTCACTGAATTTGCTGTTCTACAATTGTTTATCGGTTTATAACAGTGTGTTTTATCATGCATGAAGCCAAACCCAGACCCTTCTAAATCAGAAAATCACTCCTACAATAGCTAGCACATGCATGCAATAGTGGAATTAATCCATTCATGAAGATGGAGGGCATCACCTCATTGCCAGTTAAAGATCTCACATCCCAGGACCATTGCAGCTTAAACAAGAGTTTTGGAACAGAGATTCAAAACATGGCAGATCATGAGACAGATCTCCTTTCTCTTCCCTTTCTGTCCTTTCTTTCTTAAAAATTATTTTAAAAAGAATTCCTTCTCTTCTTTGATATCCTTTTAAAAATTATTTATTTTTATTTTGTGTGCATTGATGTTTTGCCTGCATGTATGTCTGTGTGAGAGTGTCAGATTTTGGAGTTACAGACAGTTGTGAGCTGCCATGTGGGTGCTGGGAATTGAATCCAGGTCCTCTGGAAGAGCAGTCAGTGCTCTTAAGCACTGAACCATCTCTCCAGGCCCTTTTAAAGAATTATTTATTAAGTTTCCTTATGTGAACATGTGAGCCTGTGTGAGTTCATGTGCACCACATATGTGCAGCTGCTGGCTAAGGCACTGGAACCAAGGTTGCAGGGGCCTGTGAGCTGCCTAATGTGGGTTCTGAAACTGAACCCAGGTCCTTTGGAAGAGCAGTACTTGCTCTTAGCCCCTGAGCTATTCTGAAGCTCTAAAAATATTTTTTTTTTGTGGCACTGGGAATTGAACACAGGACCTTATGAAGTCAGATCATATTCTAATTGTGAAGATAAAATTTCTCTTAGAGGTCTTTAAATTTCTAGGAGTCACTTTAATTTCATGGAATTGCTTCTTATTTCTCTCATCTTAGACATTTCTTTTAGCATAAATTATCACATTTTAATGTCGCTGAATAAATTAAAAAAAATTTATACTGAGAATTCTTCCTACCTTTTTTAAAAACCAGATTTTGTGTGTCTGTGTGTGTGTGTGTGTCTATCTGTCTGTCATTTCTTAGTTTTGGAAGTTGCTGGCCCTGCACTTCCTGTTTATTCAGATATATTTATCCTTCTCAGGTCTCTGATGTGGTTGAAGACTAGATAGTTATACTCTCACAGTTAAATTTTAAGTTGTTTAGGAATTAAAAGAATGTTCTAGGTCTAAGAAGATATGTTTAAGTTGGTAATGCAAGTTAGAATGGGAACTAGTTAGGTATGGAACTTTAAACTCATCAAGATAGATAGATAATAGACTATTATTATCAGTTGCTAAATACGTATGGACTGGACATTGGGAATGTATGTTATACCTTATAATTTTCATAATTGTTTCCTACTTGTTCTTATTATTTTGTATTGTATTTATTGTTATAAGAAAAAGAGCCTTTCATTGGACTAAAATGGGGAGCTGTTGGGGAGAAAAAGATACAACTTAAAAACAAAACAAAACAAAACAAAAAAACAAAAATGTGTGTGTGTGTGTGTGTGTGTGTGTGTGTGTGTGTGTGTATGTGTGCATATTTGTGTATACAGTGTTTGGAGCTACAGGCATTTGAAGGAGGCTCAACTTGTTATGTGTTTTCTGGGACTGACACTGTTCATGATGTTCAACAAATGGCCTTAACAGTTGAGCTATGTGTCTACTATCTACCCCATCTAGGTATTTAAACATTCTTCTGCTCTTTATATGACTTATCAAAACCCTTAATGTACTATTATATAAAATATGACCAGTACTTATTGATTGGCTGACTGGAGAGTTTGTGTTTTCATCTAATTTATTCTAGTATCCCAAGAGATTTTGTAAATATACTTCTGATAACCTTTTCTGGCTTTCCTTTCCAAACACATGGAAATGTACTTCCCAATTTTCTTGCAGAGCTATGTGATTAATTCAGGCTAGTAACTGGTGAGTAAATTATATGTCACCTTCAGACCCAGTCTGTAAAGAGGTCTTGAGGGGAGATAGGGATAGGAAATATGGCCTCTTGGGTAACTAAGTCACCCACTGTCTGGAGGACTGCTGCCTGTGTGGGAAATCTGACTTCATTGTGTATGTTCTGTGAATAAGAAATAAAACTCTGCTGTGTTTTCACTGGCCATTTTCCGTTTCGCTTGTTATCCTTGTATTGGTTAGCTTCTCTGACTAGTTATACCAGAAACTGAGATATACCATCTAGACTTTTCACAGCTGGAAGGCTCTCTGTAACTAATGGCTTCTGACTTTCTATTACTGATTATTCTTTTGAGCATTGCATTAGCTAATGGAAATTACTGGCCCAGCACTGTCACTACAGAGCACCCCTGCATTCAAGGGCTGACAGTTGAGAGGCAGAAAGGCAATGTCCTCGACTGAACAAGGAGCACACATGAAGAGAGAGTTTGATGTCACTTGTGACAACTATATTTAAATCTGAATTCCCTACCAGTCAATCCTGCTACTCTTACTTTATCATAGACATGGTTCCTAAGGATTCTCCGTACCAAACATGTACTTGTATATATCTTCTTTGGAGATTTCCACCCAAAAATTCAGAGGACAGATTAATAGAGTTGTTAGATGATCCTTATTGAGATATTTTCTCTCATTTCTTTTTTTCTATGTTTATTTATTACTTTAAGTTACATCTCCATCACAGTCCCCTCCCTCACCCCTCCTGGTCCCACCCTCTCCCCCCTGCTTCTCCCACCTATCCTACTTCTCTGGTGTGGGTGCCCTACATATCAGCCCCCTTCAGTTCAGCAGTCATATGAGGACTAAGAGCTTCCTCTTGCACTGGGGGCCTACATGGCAGCTCCACTAGTGCAAAGTGTCTCACTAACAGGTAACAAGGTCTATCTGTGTTCCTGTTCCTTTCAGTCTGTTGGTTGTAGAATAGTTATCCTGTACTATATGACTAAAATCCAGTTATAAGTGAATAGATGCCATGTGCCTCCTTCTGGGTTTGGGTTAGCTCACTCACAGTTGAGCTTTTTTAGTTCCATCCAGTTGTCAGCTAATTGTATGATTTCCTTGTTTCTGATGGCTGAGTAGTATTCCATTGTGGAAATGTACCAGTTTTTTTTTCCATTCCTCAGTTGAGGGGCTTCTGGGTTATTTCCAGTTTCTAGCTATTACAAATAAACCTGCTACATAGTGGATCAAAGACCTTAACATAAAGCCTGACACACTAAATCTAATAGAAGAGAAAATGGGGAGAAACCTTGAGCTCATTGGCACAGGTGACAACTTCCTGAACAGAACACCAATAGCTCAGGCTCTAAGACCAACAATCAATAAATGGGAGCTCATGAAACTGAAAAGCTTCTTTAAGGCAAAGGACACTGTCATTCAAACAAAATGGCAGCCTACAGATTGGGAAAAGATCTTTACCAACCCCACATCTGAAAGAGGGCTAATATCCAAAATTTATAGAGAACTTAAGAAATTAAACACCAAGAAATCAAATTATCCAATTGTAACCAAACTTTTTAATTATTATTATTTATTTACTAACAATATTCACCTATAACAAATACCAACAATTTCTTAACTATTAATCCTACAAATTCCTACAATCCCTTTAACCTAACCACTAATCCTATTGACAATTATTTTCCTAACCTTTTAGAAGGATACAGTCTCTGGGGCAGGTCCTCAGTCATCAGGAACACAGTATTTGTTGTAGATTCTTTAATACACTTAGCAGTCCTTTTTCTGGATCTCTCAGATGTAGATTCGTCAGGGTAAGTTGGTTATTGCAGTCTCACCTTAAATAAGGCTTGATGCTTTCTTCTCTCTGGGAGACCCCAGCCGCTTCGCATCAGCAACTCTGCCACTCTACCTCAGAGTCCTTAAAACCAGCCACAGTTTCCTTTAGGCCACTGTTCGGACAGATCAAACCCCTCTAGGCAAAAGCTGAGCCACAGGGTTTAGTCCTTGGCCTTTTGGTGTCTTGCTCAGGCTTTCTTTGCTCACCAGCTTCTTTCTGCCTCAGGAAAATCTGGCCATCAAATGATGGCCAGCACTTTTTTCAGCTGGACTCTGGGAGCTCTCTAGCATCAGGGGCTTCTTCTTTTTGGGGCTCCATGCACTATCCTTAAATAGGAGAAACTCTGTTTCAGCTTAATTTGGGCTCTGCCCACTTAGCAGCTGAAAACAATGTCAGGCCAGATACTTTGTTTCTTTAAGTCCATTAAGTCTTTCCTGTTTTCCTGACTTCAACCTTATTTTTCCACAAGCTGATAAGCTAAATCGCTCACAGCCAAGTTGATCTTCATGCCCCAAATTAAGAGACTGTATCAGAAACCCCTATATATTTTCTAAATCTAATTTAATTTTTCTAACTCCCTACACCCAATTAAAAAAAATGGGGAACAGAGCTAAACTGAGAATTCATAAAAGAGAAATCTCTAATGGTTGAGAGACATTTGAAGAAATACTCAGCATCCTTAATCATAGAGAAATGCAACTCAAGACAACTCTGAGATTCCATCTCACACCTGTCAGAATGACTAAGATCAAAAGCTCAAATGACAGCACATGATGGAGAGGTTGTGGAGAAAGGGGAACCCTCCTCTTTTGCTGGTGGGAGTGCAGACTTGTGTAGCCACTATGGAAATCAGTCTGGTGATATCTTAGAAAACGGAACAGCTCTACCTCAAGACCCAGCCATACCACTCCTGGGTATACATACAAACGATTCCTCACCAAACCACAAGGACATCTCATTGCCGTTTTAATCTAGCCGGGAATTCTACTATACCATTGTTGATGTAATCTATGATGTCAGGAGGGCCGTGCCCACCTACCTTGCAGCGTGCAGACTGCGTGCTTATGCAGGATCACCTTAATAGTTTCAGGAAGCTTTCTAGATGAAGACCTTTGCTGCATCTTTTGGGAATGTTGACTATCTCATCAAAGCTGGTATTTCCACCATGTTTAATGTTTTTTTCTGCTTCTTTCTGTTTCTTGGTGGCTCCTTAAATGTTTGATGATCAGGGCAGAGGCAGAATGTACAACCTGTCTGGACTTGTCTCTTCTGAGTGGTCATGTTCACTGTTGTCCTCATGCCTTTTCAATCATGGGTTGTCTTGGAGATGTCATCACTATTTTTCTTTATTTGGGAAGGGGTGGGGAGAGACAAACCCAGAAGACCAATCTTGGGGACCAAGATGGATGTGGCATCAACCTTGCCCTGGTACACCTCAGGCAAATAACTGCGATCTCATCGGGTCGAACATGGTAGAGGAGGTTCATGTCAGATGAACTCTGGATGCCTGAAACAAGGTGCTGCATTTCCTCCTCTAGCCGAAAGCCAAAAGCTATCTATCTATTTTAAATTAGAGACCTGGATTCTGGAGACCTAGTTTCTGCTAGAAGTCATTCTGAAACTTTACTCACTGTGACTCAACTTTTTTTCTGACAGATATGGACAGCAAGAGATATGCTAAGGAGAACTACAGCTACATGAGTTAACATGAATGGGTATTGAAAATGTGATGGTTTCTGAATAAGTCATGATCCTTCTGGGTGAGAATAACAATGATGCTCTAATGTGACCATTGCCACTGTAATTTTGTTTAGTTAATAGATCGTAGGCCTTTATAAAGTTATTTCTGGATTGCTTTTCATGTTCACCTCTAGCTAGGTTGTCCTTATACTCTATTTGCTGCAAGAGTTTTCGCTGGCCTTCCAGTAGATTGGAGCTCTCTGAGGACAGATGAGATTTAAAATTTTTCAGTATCCCCCAATGTCTACCATACTGCCTCTTGCTAGATGAGAGTTTAGTGAATATTAAATATTCCTTGGCAGAGGAAATGTACTATGGGACATATATACATAGTAACTATGACTTTAGAATATGTTTTGATTAATATTTGTAAAGAAGAGTAAGACAGAAGGGACATATTTCAGTTACTTTTCCTGTTGCTGTAATAAAGTTTCCCGATAAAAGTGATTTAAGGGAAGAAGGGTTTATTTTACTTTAAAGTTCCAGGGAACATAGTCACTCGTGGCAGGGACAAGGAGACAGCCTGTGTACTGTGTACACAGTCATGGTGGAGGGAGATGAATGTTCGAGTTCTGCTTACTCTTATTGTTTTTAAAATCAAGCTTGGACCCCATCCCCTGGAATGGTGCCTCCCACTCCCAGGTTTGTGTTGTATCTCCCCGCCTCAATTAACCTAATCTGGATAATCCCTCAGAGATAGAAAGAGACTTTGTTTCCATGGTGATTGGAAATCCTGTCAAATTGACAATCTGTACAAACTATCACACAGCATTAGGAAGGTAACAGCCCTGTCTCTTGTTCTTCTCTTCAACTTACAAAGAACAGATAAAAGTCCTCAAAGTGATTATATTAAATTTTTGTTTTAATGGAAACATTTTAGAAATAGTAGAAAAAGTAAGTTATTTTAACTCTCAAGGATACAAGGTAATTTTGGCCTGAGGAGTGGACATTCAAAAGAAATAAAAAGAGAGAGACAAAATGAAACAAAGAGAACTTTAGGTAGTGTGTTGAAAAGACAGGAATGACTACAGAATTAGAAATGAGATGGACTTAGAGTAGCAAAGACTGTCATCCTCAACATACACATGCAGCCTTAGAAAACATCTTTTTAAAACAGGTGCTCTTAGATTTAGACTCTCTTGAAATAGTTATAGGACAGTTTTTTTTTTAAAGAGAATTATACCCCTGTATTTGATGATTTGTTTTTATCATTTGTCTGGCCACTCTTGGTTGACCAGGTTGAAGAGGTTGAAAGAAGCCATCATGTTCCCAGGTGTGGCATAAAAACCCAGCAGCATGTGGGGCAAATAAAAGCAAGGAAAACATATTCCAGCCCCTCCAGTGGAGAAGTCCTGAATCCCAGTGCTATTAGCATTGTTCAAATTCAGAAGCATGACATCACTGAATCCTGTTAGAATAGCTAGCACCTATGGGAACAAAGAGAATTTGGTAATATTTCAGTCAGTGGAAAACGTATGGATTTGTTAGAAAGAAAGAAAAATCAGTTTGTCATATTTCCATAGATCATTTCTATTAAGTTGCTTCAAAATAACTCTATTGTAGCAGAAATTATTTCACTAGATTCACAGCAGTAAGTCATCTCCCCAAGGCAAGGAATAGAGTGACACAATAAGATGTTTTTGGAAAGCTCAGCTCAGAGAGCTAGGACTGAAGGGACACAGTGCGCCCTTCTGAAACACTTTCCAATGTACCCTCTGAAATCGTCTGTGAGTATCCAATCAGTATTAAACTCCACTTTATTTGCATATAGTATTTGACTTACTTGGAACAAGCAATGAAATAAATAAGTTGTTTGCTATATAAGATGTGGGTTCTACTCAGTGTTATCTCTTGTTCTAGAATAAGTAAGGTGTTTTTGTTTTTTGCCATGTTATGATCTCAGACACACAGCACTCGGTGATATCTATTCTATTAATAATGACTAAGTACAGCTATGGAATTCTGGGGCATAGTCAGTGGCTGTTTAACCTGTGGATAAATAATTAGAAGTGAAATAGTAATTTTGACCAGCTGTTTCAGTTGACCTAGGGTGGTAATGTGTAAAATCACATTTAGCATCAAAGATCAGTGGTCAGGATCCTTCATCATAAACTTTTCCTGTGGGCATGATCTTCACTGTATTTCCTTGTGTCTACGTACTCCCCATGATATTGGGGGGAGATCCCTTCTGTACTTATTTATGCAGTAAAACATATTACATGATGATATGTGTGTAGGAAATGTGGACCTTGGCCGGTGATTAGTAGCTAAGTGTCAACTAGAATAAATCTTACATCTTAGGTTTTCTCAGCCTCGATGTCACCCCTGAACCCCCTTTAGGATGCATCTGTCACTTTAGATCTATCATCAGTGTCTTCAAAATACATCTAGAATAATCCAACCCCTTCTCACCACTTCCATGGGCATCCCAGTTTAAGTAATATCATCCTCACTACCTCATCGTACCCGCCGAACTGCTATTCATTTCTTCATCTTTTCCTTATTAGTATATGCAAGGGACTCGTCTTGTGAAAATGTAACCCAAATCATGTTAATATTCAAAAGTCCCTACTACCTCATTCTTCTACATTGTAGTTTTGCATTCCTGGCCTACACACACACACACACACACACACACACACACACACACACACACA
>CAJQZJ010000104.1:695314-712370 GCA_907164525.1 Lophiomys imhausi | reverse complement strand
ATTGGGAATGTATGCTAAGCCATATAACTCTTATAATCGTGGCCTATTTATTTCTGTTGTTTTGTATTGTATTTATAGTTATAAGAAAAAGAACCATTATTTGGACTGAAAGGGAGAGCTGTTGGGGGGAAAAATAAATACCTTAAACTAAAAAAAAAAAAAAAAAAAGAAGGGAAGAGGATGGTGGGGCTGAGGGGGAGGAGGGTGGAAGGGTGGGACTGGAGGGGGGAGTAGGGAGGGGATTGTGATTGAGTTGTAACTTGAAGAAATAAAAAATAAATTATTAAAAAAAATTAAAAATAAGAAGTCTATGTCCAAGTTCCCTTTGGTGTATTAGTTGTAGTATCGATACCTTCTACTATATAGCTAAAATCCTACTATAAGTGAATAGATGCCATATGCGTCCTTCTGAGTCTAGGTTAGCTCACTCAGGATGAGCTTTTCTAGTTCCATCCATTTGGCTGAAAATTGCATAATTTCATTGTTCCTGATAGCTGAATAATATTCCATTGTGTAGATGTACCACAGTTTTTTAACCCATTCTTCGGTTGAGGGACATCTGGATTGTTCCCAGTTTCTAGCTATTACAAATAAGGCTGCTATAAACATAGATGAGAAAACTTACTTATGATTCTGTGAAGAGGCATTTGGGTTTATACCCAGAAGTGGTATGGCTGGGTCCTGAGGCAGAGCTATTCCAAGTTTTGTAAGATATTGCCAGACTGATCTCCATAGTGGTTGCACAAGCCTGCACTCCCACCAGCAATGGAGTAGGGTACCCCTTTCTCCACACCCTCGCCAGCATGTGCTGTCATTTGAGTTTTTGATCTTAGCCATTCTGACAGGTGTGAGTTGGAATCTCAGAGTCGTCTTGAGTTGCATTTCTCTGATGATTAAGGATGTTGAGCATTTCTTCAAGTGTCTCTCAGCCATTAGGGATTCCTCCTTTGTGAATTCTCTATTTAGCTCTGTCCCCCATTTTTTGATTGGATTATTTGGTTTCTTGGCATTTAATTTCTTGAGTTCTTTGTAGATTTTGGCCTTCTGTCAGATGTGGGTTTGGTGAAGATTTTTTCCCAATCTGTAGGCTGCTGTTTTGTTCGAATGACAGTGTCTTTTGCCTTACAGAAGTTTTTCAGTTTCATGAGGTCCCATTTATTGATTGTTGATCTCAAGTCCTGAGCTGTTGGTGTTCTGTTCAGAACTTTGTTGCCTGTGCCAATGAGTTCGACGGTTTCTCCCACTTTTTTTTCTAGTAGATTTAGTGTGACCGGCCTTATGTTAAGGTCTTTGATCCACTTGGACTTAAGTTTTGTACAAGGTGATAAGTATGGGTCTAATTTCATTCTTTTACAAGAATGGACATCCAGTTGGAGCAGCACCATTTGTTGAAGATGCTGTCCTTCTTCCATTGTGCCATTTTGGCTTCTTTGTCAAAAATTAGGTGGCCATAAGTGTGTGGGTCTATTTCTGGATCTTCAATTCGATTCCATTGATCTACTGGTCTGTTTCTATACCAATACCATGCTGTTTTTACAACTATTGCTCTGTGGTACAGCTTGCAGCTTGAAATCTGGGATGGTAATACCTCCAGATGTTTTTTTATTGTAAAGGATTGATTTAGCTATTCTGGGCTTTTTGTTGTTCCATATGTAATTGAGAATAGCTCTTTCCAAGTCTATAAAAATTGTGTTGGTATTTTGATAGGAATTGCATTGAATCTATATATTGCTTTTGGTAAGATGGCCATTTTTATTGTGTTGATCCTACCTATCCATGAGCATGGGACATCTTTCCATCTTCTAAAGGCCTCTTCCATTTCTTTCTTCAAGGGCTTGAAGTTCTTGTTGTACAGGTCCTTTACTTGCTTGGTTAGAGTTACCCCCAGGTATTTTATATTGTTTGTGGCTATTGTGAAGGGGGTTGTTTCCCTTATTTCTTTCTCAGCCCATTTGTTTGTTGTATAAAGAAGGGCTTCTTTGTTTTTTTTTTTTTTAATTAATTTTGTATCGACCCACCTTGCTGAAGGTGTTTATCAGCTGTAAGAGTTCTCTGGTGGAATTTTTGGGGTCACTTATGTATACTATCATATCATCTGCAAATAGGGATAATTTGACTTCTTCGTTTCCGATATTTATCCCCTTGATCTCCTTTAGTTGTGTTATTGCTCTAGCAAGGACTTCAAGTACTATATTGAAGAGATATGGTGAAAGTGGACATCCTTGTCTTGTCCCTGAGTTTAGAGGAAATGCCTCAAGTTTTTCTCCATTTATTTTGATGTTGGCCACTGGCCTGCTGCATATTGCCTTTATTATTTCTAGGTATGGTCCTTGTATGCCCATTCTCTCCAGAACTTTTAGCATGAAGGGGTGTTGGATTTTGTCAAATGCTTTTTCTGCATCTAGCAGGATTATCATGTGGTTTTTTTCTTTCATATTGTTTATATGGTGAATGACGTTGATAGACTTTTGTATGTTGAATCATCCCTGCATTCTAGGGATGAAGCCTACTTGATCATGGTGTATGATACTTTTGATGTGTTCTTGAATTCGGTTTGCTAGTATTTTATTAAGTATTTTTGCATCTATGTTCGTGAGGGAGATTGGTCTGAATTTCACTTTCTTTGTTGGGTCTTTGTGTGGTTTAGGAATCAGGGTGATTGTGGCCTCATAGAATGAGTTTGGCAATGTTCTTTCAGATTCTATTTTGTGAAAGAGTTTGAAAAGTATTGGTGTTAGCTCCTCTTTGAAGGTCCAGTAGAATTCCGTGCTAAAGCCATCTGTCCCTGGGCTTTTTTTGGTTGGGAGAATTTTAATGACTGTTTCTATTTCCTTAGGGGTTATAGAGCTGTTTAATCTGTTTATCTGATCTTGATTTAGCTTCGGTAGGTGGAATCTATCAAGAAAATTGTCCATTTCACTTAAGTTTTCAAATTTGGTGGAGTATAGATTTTTAAAGTAGGATCCAAATATTCTCTGGATTTCCTCAATGTCTGTTGTTATTTCTCCGTTTTCATTTCTGATTTTGTTGATTTGGGTTTTCTCCCTCTGTCTTTTACTTAATTTGGCTAAGGGTCTGTCTATTTTGTTGATTTTCTTGAAGAACCAACTCTTCATTTCATTGATTCTTTGTATAGTTCTTTTTGTTTCTAAGTTGTTGATTTCAGCCCTAAGTTTGATGATATCCTGCCTTCTGCTCCTCTTGGGAGTGTTTGCTTCTTTTTTTTTCCCAATTCACCCAGTTTAGCTGTTAATTCGCTAATATGAGCTGTCACAATTTTCTTTTTGAAGGCACTTAGTGCTATGAACTTTCCTCGTAGCACAACTTTCATTGTGTCCCATAGGTTTGGGTATGTTGTGTCTTCATTTTCGTTGGATTTTAAGAAGTCTTTGATTTCCTTCTTTATTTCTTCCCTGATCCAGTGGTCCTCTAGTAAAGAGTTGTTCAATTTCCATGTGAGTGTAGACTTTCTGTTGATTCTTTTGCTATTGAAGTCCAGCTTTATTCCATGGTAGTCTGATAGGATACAAGTTGTTATTTCAATTTTCTTGTATCTGTTGAAGCTATCTTTGTGTCCAACTATATGGTCGATTTTGGAGAAGGTTCCATGAGGTGCTGAGAAGAAGGTGTATTTTTTGTGTTTGGGTGAAACGTTCTGTAGATATCTGTTAGGTCCATTTGGTTCATGATCTCTGTTAGACTCATTATTTCTCTGTTTGGCTTCTGTCTTGATGATCTGTCCATAATTGTGAGTGGGGTGTTGAAGTCTCCCACTATTAGAGTGTTTGGATCGATGTGCGATTTAAGTTTTAGAAGCGCTTCTTTTATAAATGTAGGTGCCTTTGTATTTGGGGCATAGATGTTCAATATTGAGATGACCTCTTGGTGGATATTTCCTTTAATGAGTATGTAATGCCCTTCTCTGTCTTTTTTAAATTAACTTCAATTGGAAGTCTATTTTGTTTGATATTAGGGTGGCTACTCCAGCTTGTTTCCTGGGTCCATTTGCTTGGAAAACCTTTTCCCAGCCCTTTACTCTGAGATAGTGTTTATCTTCAATAGTGAGGTGTGTTTCTTGTATACAGCAAAAAGATGGGTCTTGTTTATGGATCCAGTTTGTAAGTCTGTGTCTTTGTATTAGCGAGTTGAGTCCATTGATGTTGATGGATCTTAGTGTCCAGGGGTTGTTATTTCCCATTATTTTGGTATAGCTGGCTGTCTTGTGTTTCTTTTTGTTTAGTTGCTGTGGAGGTTTCTATTTCCTCTGTTTTCTTGGGTGTAGTTATCTTCTCTGTGTTGGAATTTTCCTTCTAGGATCTTCTGTAGGGCTGGGTTTCTGAGGAGCTATTGTTTGAATTTGATTTTGTCATGGAATATCTTGTTTTCTCCTTCTATGTTGATAGAGAGTTTTTGTGTATAGTAGTCTGGCTGGGCACCTGTGTTCTCTCAGGGCTTGTAGGACATCCGTTCAGGCCCTTCTAGCTTTTAAAGTTTCTGAGGAGAAGTCAGGTGTGATTCTGATGGGTCTGCCATTGTATGTGACTTGGCCTTTTTCTCTTACAGAGAATTCTTTAATATCCTTTCTTTGTTCTCTACATTTGGAGTTTCTATTATTATGTGGTGAGAGGAGTTTCTTTTCTGATCTAATCTGTTTGGTGTTCTGTAAGCCTCTTGGATTTTTACTGGCATCTCTTTCTTTAGGTTTGGGAAGTTTTCTTCTATGATTTTGTTGAAGATATTTCCTGGACCATGGAGTCGGGAATCTTCTCTTTCCTCTATGCCTATACTTCTTAGGTTCCGTCTTTTCATTGAGTCCTTGATTTCTTGGATGTTGTGGGTGAGAGATTTTTTAGCTTTCTCATTTTCTTTGGATGTTGTACTGATTTCTTCCATCGAATCTTCCATGCCTGAGATCCTATCTTCCATCTCTTGCATCCTATTTTTCATACTCACAGCCGTAGATCCTATTCTCTTCTCTTGATTATCCATTTCCTCTTTTAACTCTGACTGTGTTTTCTTTATTGTGTCCATTTCTGTTTTCATGTCTTGAATGGTATTTTTCGTTTTGTATATTTCCTTTTCCAGTTTGCTTGTTTTTGCCTAGAGATCTTTCATTGCTTTATCCTTTTCCTGTTCAAGCTGGGTCACCTTGGCTTGGAGCTCTTTAATGGTGTCATTTGTTGTTTTGACTTGTAAAATTGTGGCTTCTTTGAATTCCTTCATAGTTTTAAGTTCTTCTTGAAGGGACTCTATCACTTTCCATAATGTAGAATTGTCATCGTTTTCATGTGTCTCACTTGTGGTGAGGTGGTTCGGGCTGGATGGAATAGTGTTGCTTTCTTTTGTTGGAGACATTTCACTCTTTTTTTTTTTGGTCTGGGGCCTCTGGCCATGTGGAATTTTTTAGCTGTCTTCTGAACTTGGGTCCAAAGGGGGCGCTTTGGTGTAGGAGTACCATTGCCTTACTCTACCCCTATAAGGTGAGTCATTCAGCCCCGCCTCCCAGGTGGAGACCTAACTAATCCAGGTGGCGGAGCAGTGTACAAGTAAGCTCTGGTTCCCCCCAGAAGGGTCTGTACTAGTACAAAAGTCCAATATACGACAGTTTCAGATATCTCGCAGTTTGCCCTGGGTTGGTTCCTGTAGTGGGTAAATCTGCAGTTCAGCTCCAATAGCCTTGCCACTCCCGCGGCTTGTAAACTGGGCAGTTTTGTCACAGACTGCAATCTGTGGTCTGAAGGCACTTTGCAGCGGAGCTGTGCTCCCTTCCAAGGGTCGCAACCTTTCACCAGATAATTGGATCGTCCGTGTGAGACCTGGGAGTGCCCACCAGGGTGGGGATTATGTCTGCGTTGGTTCTGAATCTGCCTGCTGGGTATTAGGTTGGAACTTACCTACCGGGAGTCTCTCCTGTTGGGGGATGGGTGATCCCAATTCTCAGTTCCAGTGGCTTACTAGCGTGTCTGAGAGTGGGAAGGGGCATCCTGCCCAGGGATCTTCCGTGGTCCGTGTGTAACTACGTGAGATTTAGAAGGGGACGTGCCCTTTGTACAGCATCCTGCAACACTTGCCGCCTTGTGACTATTGACCCTGAAATCAAAATACGTCTGCTCAGGCTGCCGCCATCTTGGATCCCCCCCTAAAATATCCTTTATATTGCAAATGCCACCAAATTGAATCAATATATCTCTAGACTAGAATAAGAGCAAGACGAGGTGCCTTGAACTTTTATTTTAAGAAACACTGTGAGGCAAGCTCAAGAAGAGTTAATTGTAGAAAAATTGGGTAAAGCATTTGAATGTCACTACTCTCCAAAACTTTCATTCTTAAAATAATATTTTTCCCTGTCACTGTGCTTGTGGCAATGTTAGATATATAAGTGCTGTCTTTGGAAAAAAATTAATCAGATCCTGGGAGGATCTATGAAGAAAAAGGTAGAGTCATGCTTACGTCACAAGAGACAAGTGGGGAACCTTCGCTGAGCATCCTGCATTCCTTCACTTGGTATATGTGTAAAGGATACTAGGGCCAAATGTAATTATCTTCCTTTTAATGTTACTCTTAAGGCTTGAGAAATTGTGCTTTACAATGATAACTCCAGCATAGGTTCAGCAAAGTCACTTTAAAATCAACTACAAGATCCTCCCCAAGAAAATACAGTTGAGTGTGTGAGTAGTGGGAGGAAGGGGGGGAAGCAGCACAGAGATAACAGTTAAGTACTTTGCAATTCAGGGTAATCTACTAATACAAGTTATCAAGGTGGAGAAAGGGGAGAAAGATGGTTCACATATCTTCAGCAGTTCGTAATTACTAAATTACCAAGTGAGACAAATTTTTATAGTTCAAGAAGTTCTTATCTGTATTATAATCTTCATTTTTATTTTTCTATTGTATGCCATAAAAATCTTATTATAGGAGTCCTTATTTTAGGAGGGTAGGAGGTACTAGAAAGACTCACCATGGGAAGCTTTTGGATAGGACTTTAAAGGACTGTTTTATGGGCAGTGTATATACGTAAAAGTATGTGTCCAAGACTTGCTTTGGAAGTTGTCAGGAGCCAAATCCAATGTGACTCAGCTATGTGTAAGATAATAATAAAACCTTGTGTTATGTTTGATAGCAAAGCAGTGTCTCCCTAGAAAAATAGATTTAGGGGCACAGATATATGGCTATGTATTGTAGCTAACAAATAAAAAGATTCTGGAAAATTGAAAGGGACATCTCTACTTTGTTGCCTGAGTTATATTTAACTATTATTTTATGTAAAATAGTAGAAAGGGATATTTACCAGTCAATATAGAACTTCAGTGGGACGAGGGGGAATGTATGTCTGTGGTGCACTATTACAACATTGCAGGATCTGCTGTATGTTCCCATCAGTGACATTTAAATAATATTCTGTCATGTGACACTCATGCAATGTTTCCATGTTCTATCATATATTTGGATATTTGTGCTTTTTAAAAATTGTTTTCATAGTGATTTATTTTAAACAGTAATCATATGAAAGCATGAAAATCATCATAATAGCAACTGATCTTTATTTGTCGCTAATTGTGCCAGGTACTTAAAGGTATGTCCAAATTTTGCTACTGCAACATGTTTTTTGTAAAGTTCATTCTTAAGAACTGTGTTATCAAGTTACAAAAAATTATCAACTAAAAAATCTCATATTGGCCTAAGAAAATTTACTATTTAGTGTTAGGTTACATGGATATCTATCCTGGGGTACCTGATAACTGTGAGCAACAAGTTGAATATACCTAAGCCTACACAGTATTGTGCAATTTGACTCCTACAGACATCTTCTGAATTGGGTTTACTTGTAAATGTATTTCACTTGTATGGAAACAAACTCTGGGAAGTGGAAGGAGTTGTCCGAAGCAGTTATACTCTAGGTAAGATGAATTTTATCCTGTCTATAATATTGTATGTGTACATATATACATATATTACATACATACATACATATATATATATATGTTTTATCACACATTATCCTTTTGTTTGTTCAAATTATCTAGGTCATAAGAACAATTAGTAAACTCTCTACCAAAATAATGTAATAGTCAATGAACCTAAGCTCATGGGAGAAATAAAAGATGATGTACTTGATTAGAACCAAGAGCACATATGTTAATAGGGTTAGCACTTTCACATTTAAAACTTTATCAGACCATTAAATTTTATAATGCTCTGAAAGGGAAAAACATTAATAGAGGATGCAGAAGAGGGATTGGTTGTGCTAGATTACTCAGTTGATTTTCAAATACAGTATCTGTCATTGTCCAAAGGGTTCCATAGATGACCCCCCCAAAACAATTATAGGCTATTGCTAATGCAATCAGTCACTCTCAACAATATGATGGGAAGGCCCTAGTGCTGAAGACACCACTTAGTTATGTCATTGAAGATGGAAAAGTTGAGCTAGTACCCAAATAGAAGCTTCATCCTTACTGATTAGTATTCATAGTGTTGGAAATGTCTATGAACACTATCAGAAGAGAAAATAATTCATCAAT
Organism: Lophiomys imhausi; assembly: GCA_907164525.1. Classification (NCBI taxonomy): domain Eukaryota; kingdom Metazoa; phylum Chordata; class Mammalia; order Rodentia; family Muridae; genus Lophiomys; species Lophiomys imhausi. The sequence goes on along the minus strand of CAJQZJ010000104.1, from coordinate 703,848 downwards.
GTCAACCATCCTTAAACTCTGAAACCTACAACAGCCATCTGCCTATAAGATATTCCAGTGCAGTAGTGGCATAAATGTTATTGAAGTAACTAACCGCTGTCTGTTTGAATTTAGGACCTACTCCATGAGATGGCAACCACATCCAATACTACTAATGAAACAAAGAGCCTGAGATTAGTAAGTCATGGGCTTGAGGGGAAAACTTGCTACTATTGTTCTATTAAATATAGCACTGAGATGACTCCTACTGCCATATTGCTGTATCTACAGATAAGTGTGTTGCTCAATCTTCATCAAAGAATCTTCCTGCAGCCGAAGGAAATGAACCCAGGGACTCACAGCTGTACAACGTGCACACAGTGAGAAATTGTTGAGCGCTCGGCTCTAAGTGGAGTGTCTTCATCAAATCCCTCCCCTCAAGGCTAAGGGACCCATGTGGAAGAGGAGGCAGAAAGATTGTGAGATCCAGAGGTGATGGATGGCTCCAAGGAAACCGCCTTCCAGAACAACAGGGCTCATGTACATGTGAAGACAATAGAATGTGTGAGGTACAACATCTCGGAAAGGAGAAGGAAAAGTGAGCCCAAAGTCACACCCCTCGCCAGGAAGCTCTCTGCAATTGATTCCCACTGGGAAAGGCAAAACCAGCTTTTCTCCAATGGTGAGGAACATCGGGTATATATATCAGTCACACTCCAGGTCATGTTTCACACCCAGGAGTAATTGAACAACACAAAATAGAGTCCATGTTTGGTGTGTGTGTGTGTGTGTGTGTGTGTGTGTGTGTGTGTGTGCGTGCGCGCGTGCGTGGCTTTTTGTTGTTAAAGTTTGGTAGATTTTGTCCTTTTTTGAGAGAGAGAAAAAGAAAGAACATGAAGTTGACTGTGTAGGGAGGTGGGAAGGATCTGAAAGGATTTAGAGGAGGAGAAAGATATGATAAAAATACAGTCTATGTTTCAGTCTCTGTAAGCCTCTATGAGTTCTGCTGATCATGTGTCCTTGTTGTCCACTCTGGGTGTCTTTATTCCTCCTTATGTAGGACTCCCAGAGCACCACCTAATGGTTGGCTGTGTGTCTCAGCATCTGTTTTGATCCATTGCTGGGTGTATTTTCTCGTAGGATAGTTATGCTAGGTTATAGAGACTGCAGACCTAGACCCACATATATAGATGATAGGCAACTGGATCTTCCTACAGATCCCTGAGCAAGTGGGGGCGGGGCGATCTCAGTCATGAACTCTGTTGCCTGTTAGTGGGACAGCTTACCCTATGAGGCCACAGAGCAAGAGGAAGCTCTTCACCCTCATGTGACTGATGAACTGAGGGGCGTGGATATGTGAGAATCTCCCTCACCTGAGGAGAAAGATAGGAGGGAGGGGGGTAGGAGGGTGGGATCCTGAGGGGAGGAGAGAGAGGGCTATGATCAGGGTCTCACTTGAATAAATAAATAAATGTTGAAAAATATATTCTATGAAAGAAATAAAATTAATTTTAAAATGTAATAAAAAGAATAAAAAGAAAAATATTTAGAGAATACTTAAAGCTTCAGCAAGTGATTATGGAATTATGGGTGGGAATGGTGGATAGAAATTGGAAAATATTCCAAGACAATTTGTTCAGACAATAGAGGACATATTAAATAATAGCAGGTGTGTCAGATGATTAAACATAGGAGAAAAGGGGGAAAAAACACCAATGCATGGGAAATAAACTGGAAAGTTATGCTGAAGGTATATTCCAAGTAGAATACTTAAACTTCAGGGCTCCTGCCTGAGAATTGTGTTATTGATAGGCTTTTACTGGCACATGTTTTAAGGAGGCAGAAGGCACTGAAGTTAAATGGTGCTTTGTAGAGACATAAAGATGAAGGTTCATCTTGTAATAGGAGATGAGTTTCTAGGCTGCTGTTTGTCTTTGGCCTAGAGACACTGCAGACGTATTTGCTCTTGTGTGGTTCCTCTGATTTTCAGCAGTATATTTACTTCCGAATCTCAATACACATTTGCAGTCAGGAAAACCTGCATGATTGATTTCTCATCTAAATTTCCTCTGTTTACAATGTTTGCTAATTTTATTCAAGACTTAGGATAATTTATACTATCATGTAATATAAGGTTTCTGAATTTCATACAATGGAACATTTTTCTTGATTTATATTGCATTTTAACATTTTAATATAACATTGACATTCTAACTTGTGGGATTTGGAATGATTTTTGTACAATGGAAATTATAATGTGCCTAGCATACTTCAAAAATGGAAAGATAGATATGAAGAGCCTTTTAAAATGAATGAAACAAGAAGTAAGACCTTTCCTTCAGATTTTGGATGATTTTTTTTTAAAGATGGATTAGATGATGTTGGCTCTTTTTAAAAATTTGTTTTCCATGGACCTGTGATTCATATACAAGAAAAATTGTTTTATTTTCTGCCTAATGTTTTTCCAGTCATTGTCTTCCCTGCTACCAAAAACAAGACTCCCCAAATATAAAAAAATATTTCAATCAGACTTTTTGACTTTCTATTCTATTAGTGATAAATGCCACCCTACACTACAATTTGAGAAGGTACATCATTTGAAATTTAATTTGTACAATTAAACATTTTGTTCAGGATCTAATCATTTTATTCACAAATCCAGAAATCCATGACATTCTAGTAGAAGCACATTTCTAAACATTTAAAAAATGATTGAAAAATCCCTTTGAGCAACTCCTGATAGGTTCCAATGATTATGAATAAGGTTATATTTATTAATAGTGTCCTTTAGTTACCATTAGTTATCTGACTATTGTGTAAAGAGAGATCTCAGCCCTGGCAATGCATTCCCATCAGTATATCTGAGCATATTTGGAGGGACTACTGATGTGATATAAAATCAAGGCCAGAAACAACTTGGTAAAGAAATGACTTATTTTATATTACACTTTCATGTAACAGTCCATCACTGAGGGAAGTCAGGGCAGGAACTCAAACCACGTGGGAACCTGGAAGCAGGAGCTGATGCACTGACCATGGAGGAGTGCTGTTTACTGACTTGCTCCTCATGGATTCCTCAGCATCCTTTTTTATCCTCATGGATTCCTCAGCACCCTTTTTTATAGCACCCAGGACCAACAGCCCCCAAGTGGCAATGCCCTCAGTGAGCTGGTCCCTCCCACATCAATCATCAATCAAGAAAATGTACCATCAGCTTGCCTACAGGTAAATCTAGTAGTGTAGTGGCATTTTCTCAGTTGAGGTTCTCTTTTCCAAAGTTACTCTAGCGGTCACAAACTGACATAATAATACCCAGTACTCACCAAAACTAATTAAATCTCCCATTAAGTGTTTATATTTATATATGTATATGAATATAGACTCACAGGGAATAAAGAAGTCCTCATGTAGCTGAAATTATATGATCCAAAAGCACCTAAGTATTATCACCTGAAGTTCTGTAGTAGTCCAATTTAAGGTCTTGAATCTACAACATGGAGTAGAGGTTGCTGAAGGTGAGACTTCAACAGAGCATGCCTACAAGATGTAGAAGTTGTCTACTAGTTGTCACTAGCACTCTGTGGGCACCAATAGAAACAAATACAAAGTCCTGTCAAGAAAGAAATGCCCTCAATTTGGGTCATCACATAAGTCATATGTTAAAACTTCTCAAATATAATCTCAAAGTTGTAGATCACTAGACACACAATGAACCAAATTACCATGGAAGACGAGGTCACCCAATGTCGGTCAACAGACACAGATGTTCTGGCACTCAAAGCTTACCTGGAAGATGTAAACTTATTATGTTGTAAATGTTTATTTAAAAAACAACCCTAAAGTAACCATACTAATAATTAAATCAGGATTTTCCACAGAAAGAACAACAACAAAAAAAAGCCCTTCTCTTTCTCCCCTTTCTCCCTCTCCCTCCTCCTTCCTTTCTGTCTCTCCTCTCCTCTTTCTAACTTTCCATATCTAGTTTTATTTTAGGGTATATGATCACATGACAAGAAGCTCGCACATTTGAAAATTGTAGGACCACTGAAAACTCAGGCAAAGGATGATGTTAGATGACCAATCCATGTGAAATCCTTAGACCACGATGACTAGATATTCAGGGAAGATTTCCATGTTACAATTGTTGCACGACATTTCTCTGGGGGGGAAGTAAACAAACCCGCACTCACCGTAGATAGAGCACCTATGACAGAGGGAAGAAACAATTTGTCTGGATTAGTGGACCCTTGAGATTCTGAGGGTTACTTACAGGAGTACGGGCGAGAGGTTGCCCCAGGAGCGTGGATAACTCAAAGGAAGCTACGTCACCGAGAAGCCCATGAGAGTCTGGGGCTGAAACAGACCTAGGAAAGCTGCAGGCGCTCCCCGCATGGCATGTGGACAGTGAGGCTGGTCAGTCTTTCCCCCAGCAATCCTTGCTGTTTAGAGAACCCTGGGGAGGACCCTGGTGAATCTTACTAGTTTCATAAACCTCTTGAGAGGTGCGACTTGTTTACTTCCAGAGTTTAAAGGAACCTCTTTCCAAGATAAACAGTTTCAACTCAGAGGGCAAGGCTACACAGCAGTTGAGTCAGAAATTCTTCATATAAACAGTTTTTGTTCTTAAGATGTTTATCAAACTGTAAGAGTCTCAGCCACATCACCAAGGGAAAATAATTTCCTTTATATACAGTCAACTGGCTATAAACATTAATCACATCTACAAACTCAGCACCATTAGGCTGATGTTTGACCAAACAAGTAGGCACCAAAGTTTAACATGTAATTATCCATCACAGTAAATATAATGAATTGCTTAAAATGAAAATGTAGTTATTGATAATGATTACTTATCAATAAAATAAACTTGAAATGATTTATAAGCACAGTCTCGTTGTACAACAAAGTCCCTGTGCCACCCATTCACTTATTGAGTACTTATTGAGAGGGAAAATCTGAGAAAATGCTGCTTTCTTGTGGTGCCTTCTTCGTAATTTTCTCTTTAGATTTTTCTTTCTATGTCATTTGTACCATAATACCTATTTAATTTCTTCAGATGTAATAATACTTGTTTATTCCATTCTTTCCTGCCTAAACTAATTTGTTTACTGATATATGTTTATGATAATTTTTGTATTGCCATAGCTTTTGAATATCTACTAATAATGCATTACGTACCTTGTAAATGCTTACACTTTTGCTGTAATCCTTGGCACTTCATCATAAAACAGCTAGAAAAAGTGCATTTGAAGGAGTAATTAATAGTTCTTTCCCCACATCCCACCTAAGCTTTCCTTTCTATCCACTGCCATTCCACTGTGACCCAACAACCCACAGGGATACTTTCCACCAGGAGCTCTGAGTGGCCACTCTGGTCTGAGAAAACAGGTAGGTGATTTTCACTTTACTTCCTATCCTCCATTCAGACCTCTTTAGACTTACTCATAATTTTGCTGCAACCTGTCGGAGTCTTCCTGCTGCCCACCTCCACTCTCAGGGAACTCCACTTCTTGCTGTGGACACAGGCTCCCTCTGGTACTTTCATTCTTCTGCCTAGCCATCACCACTCCATTGTGTCACTTGTGGACCTGCAGAAGTGTTCTCTAACAGGGACCCCCACAGCCAATACATGTGCCTGGGGTCTGGAGTGGACAACAGCAAGCAAAGGATGAACATCCACATAACCAGAACAGATATCTACACCAAGAAATCCATCAAGCATCACAACTCTAGGAGCCTCTATCCAATGCAAAAACACAAACATGAACCACAAAGACAATATGCCTTCTCCAGGAGCCAGTCACCCTACTTCAGTAAGCCCAGGGAAAAAATAGGATCACTAAAGAAAACCCAAACTGAAATAAAACTGGCAATGAAAACTTAGGATGTCAAATAAATATCTTAGAGGTCATCCTCATCCAAAGATTACAAGTGAATTTCAACTATTGAAGACAATGTAGAGTAAATGGGCAGCTCAGTCAGTGAAAACGTTTTTTAAAATCCAGGCACAAAAATATCTAGGAAATATCTATCACTATGGAAGGGCTAAATCTAAACATAATAGAGGAAGGGGAAGAAATTCAGATGAAAGGCCCAGACAATGTTTTCAGCAAAATCAGAGAAGAAAACTATCCTAACCATTAAGGTGATGCCTAAAAATGTTCAAGAAGCATACAGAACATAAAGTAGATGGGCCAGAAAAGAAAAACCCCTCAGCACATTAAATAAGATTTGAAGAGAAAAACAATAAAAGTATATTTACCAATATTAAATGGTTTGAGCAGAAAGCACAAATATGTGCCCCATCACAGAACAAAACACATAGCATGAGAGCAGAGGGCTCAGAATGGGGAGTGGCCAAAAACCTTTCCTTAAATGTGTTTTCCTTCTGTCATGGCACAGATATGGCTATGTGTTCACCATATTCATGCTGAAGAGTATTTAAGGTAGGAAAGTCAGTGGATGTTCTCATAGCCTCCTGTCTTGTCTCTTCCCACCATCACCCTTTGTACCACACTTCCTGGCCTTAGACAAATGGCAACAAAATTTTTCAAAGTTATTTGAGAATAAGCCATTGTCAAGAGTGTATATTACAGGAAAAAGTTGTGCTGTGAGGGAGACCATCAATCTAAAGGGAATATAAACAAAACTGAAGTGGCTCTTAGGACTTTGTCATGTCCTGTTTAGAAGACCGTTTCTCATGCCCTGACTCAAACTCCCACCTGCTTTTCAGTGTGAGAAATTTCAAAATTGGCAATTGGTAGAAAAGGGTTTAGCTCCTATATTTAGTTTATTGATTTAAAAACTTGAATTATTTAGATAAGGTTATATGGATGATTTCATTTTTCTTTTTAGAAACTTTTTTTAATTTAAGAAATTCAGTTGCATGTAAACAAATATGTTACTTTACATACTTTTTGTTTTTTTGAGACATGGTTTCTCTATGTTTATTTTACAATTTTTATGAATGAAAAATATCCCACAAAGGTTTAATTTAATTTAAAGAAAGACCCCAAATCCCCCAAATATTTAAAGAGTGGTCATATACATAGAAAATTGAATTAATTTGAAAGTTGTATATATTTTTAAAGAAAATAACAAAACAAAAACAAAACACTTCCTCACTGCTCCTGGTGTATATTTTAAATGCAAAAGGTAAAGTTCAACTCTTTCAGTAAGCTCATATCCCAACCTAGATTCTAAGATGCTACACACTTCTCACCCTTTCAAAAACTGACTCAAAGAGAGAAACAACAGAGGCCTGGACCACTCCTACAGAAAGCAGGGCTCATTCTTACCACACTAAGCCACAATTAGAGTTCAGGCACTGTCTTTTCTGCCACCCATATTTTTTAAAAACTTATTTTTTTGATAATTTCATATGTGGATGTTGTATATTAGCATGATCCTGACAGAAATGCTCGTCCTCTGTTGGCCACTTGTGAAACTGTTTTCTTTCTTATTTTTTGAACTTCAGTGATACCACAGTAAACAATAAGATGCTTCAAAGTGTCTGATACTTACCCTGAAGATTCCTTAGAGAACAGCGGTTTATTTGAGGGCTCATAACTCCTTCAAGAAGAGCGATCAGAGGCAGTAAGTTTGCTCCTCCCACTGCCATGGAGCCACAGTCCACTTTCTGCTCAGAATTGACTTTTGTTATCATTCCTACTTATCGCAAAAGGTCTTAACTTCATCTTTAAAAAAGCAAGTATCTGGAATAAACAGTGCTAGGACGACGGTTACTGATATATTACAATATATGACTTGAAGAAAGAAGATATGTCTTTGACAGAACCTTTTACTTTACAGAAGAAAGACAAGGGCCATATATTGCGTACCATCGATTTATTAGTATATTAAAGGAAAAAGGTTAAAAAAGAAACCTTTTGAACAGTTGTTGAGATTAAAATTAGCACTTTTTCCTCAAAGGACTTTATTCTGAGAACAAGATATTGGGCTCTTGCCGTTCACTAATTGGTTATCCTCCAAGTATGAGGCACAGCTACAGTGGCAGCCTCACCTGGCAGAACCTCTTATGCACCGCTCTTCTAGAGCAGCGCTGTCAGATGTGAGAATAAAGCACATACCTTAATTTATTCACGCAGAAATAGAGCATTATATATCACAGATGAAATGAATATATCATAGATGAAATGATTTACCTTATTGATAGAAGGCAAACTTCAATACCCATGAAAATAACTAGTTGTGTCCATTTTATATTTACTGTTTTGTGAAATGTCTCTAAAGTGTGCTCTCTGTGTTAAGTATTTGTGTGTGAGATAACATTTACAGAACACTTATAAGTGCAAATGATTTTAATTTGTGGCATCCCTATTATTACCCCCAGATACTTTAATCTTGTGCTCCCCACCAAAATGATTACTGTCTTCACCTAGAATATGTGTCTGTATCAAGGAATATTCACTCATGCTGTTTTTGAAGATAATTTTGTAATTATATTTATGCACGGAAAACCTAGCAGTGCACATTTAACCCAGTTAGTGGCAAGAGCTTTTGCCTTTTCCATCTTGGCAACGCGAGCCACAGAT
>CAJQZJ010000104.1:667675-690314 GCA_907164525.1 Lophiomys imhausi | reverse complement strand
ACAGCAGCAAATTTTGACCCACAGAGATTATTATCCCCTTAAAAATAAAGATTAAAAAACCACAAGGCTCATTTGTGACAACATTAATGGAATCTAAAGCCATTATGTTTGCAGAAATAAGTAAGGCAGAGAAAGAAAAGGAAAAGTAGCTTATGAATAGCTACCTGGGATCTGACAAGAGTGATCTGTAGAAGGTGGTGGTGAAGGAGTGGTGGGCTGGAGGCTGGGGTCAGCAGGAAACACGAGGAATGGAAAAAGCAGGTCAAGGTGCACTGTGTTATAGTCAATAAAGAAATTCCTTTTCATTGTTTGTTTTGTTTTGTTTTGAGAAGACATCTTCCTCTGTAGCCCAGGGTGGTCTTGAATTTGTGATTTCCTGTCTCAGTCCCCACACTGGGATTATAGATTTGTGCCAGTGTATCCAAGCCAGAGCTCTGATACTCTTTCGCACAGCCGAGAGAGTGCTGATTAGAATAGACAGAGTAGTGTACCTTTAGTCTTTTAAAAGCTTATAGAAAAGTTATATTTTCATTACAAATAACTGACAATTTAAGGATTAGATATGTTTACCATGATTCAAGTATTATACATTGTGTACATGTATCAAAACAACACATGATTCCCTATAAAATACAATTTTATGTATCAGTTAAAAATCAAGTTAAAATGACTCAATTTTCTTTTCTTGTTATGTATTTTAACAGTAATTTATTTTATACTTTTAGCCTCATTTAAGTGTGCATACATCATGTATCTAGCAGCTCAACTTTGTATATAATATAACTTATCATAATGAAGAGAATGAAAATTATTAAGAGACCCCCTAAGCTGGCAGTAGAGCCAGGCCAGCTGCCAGGTCCCAGGAACTTAGCTGACCATAAACAGGTTGAAACCAAGAATGAAGGTCAATCGGGCCACGGGCCCCCAGGGTTTCAGGAACTGGCTGACCACAAAGTAGATAACAAAACAAGATTAGATTCATTCCTGAGACAGATGTAGGATGTTTCCCGCTGACTAACTAATGGGCTGGTACATTCCAGCTGTATTTCCCCTCCCCCTTGGGTTGTGGTAAACAATGGGCTGGGCTGGTACTTCCCACCTGTAATTTCCCCCACCCCCTTAATCTGTGGTGCTCCCCTATAAAATACTCTACTCTCCCCCAAATCGGGGTTACGGCTCCTCCCATGCGTGGGATACGAGTGGCGCCCTCAGTGCACTAAGTCCCCCTTCCCCCACTTCCCCCCGAAATAAACCTCTTGTAATTGCATCAAGATGGTCTCTTGCGAGTTTTGGGGCAGCCGTGATATCCTGAGTGTCAGGTGAGGAACTTCCCTCCCCCGGGTCTTTCAATAACAGAATTGTAGTGGGTCATATTAATATTTTTGTTATAATGAAAATGATGCTTTTTTCTATTTTTTACATCCAAGTGATGGAGGAAAAGTTATCATCATTATAACTGTATAATAGTAATGGTATTTTCTCCCTGTTAATGCTGAAATTATAAATCAGAAATATTAGTTAAATACTTTGGAACGTACCTTTTGAAAAGTGAACAGAATGTTCTGAGGAGGCAACTCATATCTGCCTAATGTGTTTTAGTAGAATCCTTTGTCTGCCTTTAGGGCTCTGATTGCAGAAAACTTTCGACTCATTTTTTTTAGTTTTACAATCATCAAGGGTGTTTTTGGAGTCCATTTCAGGTAATTCACATGGTATATCCTTCTTGTCTTTTGTACTCCAATGTACATTCCATATTGAAAACTAGATTGAATTATTTCTTCTAAAGAGTAACAGTCAGACTTGATGACATAATGACAAATTACATTGTGAGATTAGTTGTGTGAATATTAGGTTTAGTTGGTGACAGATATCACTTAGGACAAATTACTTCAAGCCTCTCTATCTACATTACATACATATTTAAGAAATAAAATGATATCTTTTGTGAACAGCTTCTGATTTCAATACAGAATATTCTCAGATGCATAGAAGTGCTCATGTGTGAAGTTTGGATTCTATTTTTTAAAATGATGATTATTTGGAATAATAATTTAAAAATATTTGTGCAAACGAGAAGTCATAATTTTACTGTGTATGTTCCCAAGGAGTTGAGCAAGAGTGTGTGAAGTATTTCATACCCTAGTTATTATATCTAGTAAAATTTATATGTAATCATTGAAATGAGAATTCTAGTTTTATTATTCTCTAATAATTTACAGTCACAGAAAATGATAAAAATGTGTAGGAATATTCACTTTATAATTTATTAAGGCAAGCCTCCCCCCAATAACTCAGTTAGTTGTCCATTCGTAGGAGTCTTCCACAGCTGAATAAATCGTGATTCCAGCACATGTATATAGACGAATGCTTGACATTACAAAAGTGAAGTACTTGCCCCAAGTATTAATTGGCTAAATTTTGTTTCAAATTCATTTAGTTTGTCTCTGGAGTCCACCGGTTAACCATGGCTCTGTCTTTCACCGACCAAAAGTTCCTAGACTGTACTGGTACCATACTAGGGAACAGACTGTCTTCTGAAGAATTTAATTATTGTCAAGAGCCTCACGAACTCCCTCCGTGGGTTCGTACTGTTGCCACCTTGCAGATAAAGACAAGGCACAATAGCAAATCCCATGGAGATCTGAGTACATTGAGTTAGAAGTTTCGAAACCATTTTCTTCAGGGTGGCAGGGGAATTATTCTGAAGTAAGATTGAGCATCCTTTGTCAAAGGTACGTGGAATGCACTGCGTGGAGAGGGAGGCAACAGAACAACCTAGGGAAAGGAATCAAACTCCTTTAAGGATTTAGAACACAGAGGCAAGTCTGTGAGACACCACAATTAAGCAGTTTGTAGTGGAGATGGTAATGAATTCCTGTGTTTCAAAAGAATGGTTCTTTTAGGAAAGAGCATTTGCATATGTTCGCATTTTCTCCCTGAGTTTCCTGGGCCTTGAGCTCCTCCAGTTGAATTGCTAAAGGATATGGAGACACCCTCAGTTTTTCTGTTGCTTGGACCAGAAAGCAGTTTTCTTCCTAAGCTCTAGTTTTTGCTCATTCTCCAAATGCTAGTTCATGTCTTATTTTCTTTTTCCAGTGACAATTTTAGTTTGCCACATCTTTCTCTGTGCTGTTACAATTTATTTGTTTTAAATAGACATTTTTAAGAGAGAGAGAGATAGAGAGAGAGAGATAGATAGAGAGAGAGAGTACTCCATTACTCAGGGTGCAACTCAGAAAGAGAAACTTGTAATATTCATCTTTCCTGTAGCATAACCATAATAAGTATTTGGCACCTAGAGACAAAACAATTGCAAATAAATAAATGATGATGAAGTGAAAGAGAAATCTATTAGTTGGATGTATAGTTGTGGAAGTGAGGAAGTGTTGTCTCTGGTCCATCAGCAAATCCTATTTATGCTATATTAGAAATGTATCCAGAATCCAACTGCTGCTTAGGACCTACCACCATTTGGTTATGATCTTTTTGCCAAATGGTTCATCTTTAGCTTACCAACTTTTTATCTTGTTTAACTTTTCACCTTCATCCAGCCCTAAGTGGAAGTCTACCACCCAACGTTTACACACAGCTGACTACGATGGGAGGTAACAGAAGTTTTCCTCATTCGTATATTTCTGGGTTGCATCCACATTACTTGGTTGTGCAAAGAATGTGTCTTTCTTGGGTTTTAGAGAGGAATGTTGCTGCCCAGCATGTAGCTACTTCTGATCCACCCATCGGAAAACTGTGGGTATTTTTTTTTTTTTTGCAGTAGTTTCTCCAGTATACCTGTGCTGGTGTGCATTATGTAAGGTTTAACAGATTGCTTACTGTGAGTTTGGTAACTGGGACTGAAGTCCAGTTTGTACGCTTATCTAGTTTGTGACCAGAAGGTACAAGATGGTATTGATATTTTAATTTTGCGCAAAGGCACTGACAAGCTAGTAGTCACTAGATGTGTGTATAAAATAGCATGCGTAAAAGAAATACTAGTGATCAACAATAATTGGATAAACCACTGGAGGGGACAGAGTTTCTTTCTTCCTGTCTATACACCCCATGCACCTTGGATAGGCTTTTACAGACCAGTGATTCTGGGACCTGCTTTAGTCACTGCAGCAGATTCAGTGAGTTATGATGGAATGAGGGGACAAGAACACAAAGCGCCTGTGCAGCCTGAATACTGTATCCAGATGTTTCCCCTGAAAGTAATAAACTGGGCTGAGACTTTAGATGGGGAGCATTGTCACAGACTTGAGAAACTCTATGAGATGTACAATTACATTTGAATATTAAATAAAATGACCCCATTTCATGCTTCAAGCTGTTAATTGAGGCAGATTGAGAACAGGCATAATAAACAGAATAAAAAGGGAAGAAAGTAAATTAGGTAACAAAAACAAAGCAGAAATGAATAAATTAGACAACAAACATACCAATGAATAAAAACCTTAATTGAAATATGTAACTACAGCTTCCTTGGGAGAAAACAAAACTAATTTTATTGAATACAAATCCATAAAGATAAGGCATTAGAAAAGGAAAACATTATTACAGAAAGCAGTCAAAGTTGGCATCTTATACAGAAACACCATGAGACCAGATCCTAGATATAAAGAGCACCCAAGATCAGTTCCTCTAATAATGACTCATACTGCTTGAACATTCTTTTTTTCTGGAAATGCTCTTGGTGTTTTACATACACTAAGTTAATGTAAATAAATGATAAACTGAATATTATAATTACTCTTCATTCACAAGGAGGGGAAAAGAAAAAGCAAGGGACATGAGGACACTCAGTTACTTTGAAAGACCCGGGGGAGGGAAGTCCCTCTCCTGACACTCGGGATATCACGGCCACCCAAAAACTCGCAAGAGACCATCTTGATGCAATTGCAAGAGGTTTATTTCGGGGGGATCAGTGCACTGAGGGCGCAACTCACATCCCATGCAGGGGTAGAGGAGCTGCGACCCCCAGTTGTCTGAGAGTAAAGATTTTATAGAGGAGCACCACAGATTAAGAGGGTGGGGGAAGTCACAGGTGGAAAGTACCAACTCATTCTTTAGTTAATTAGCAGGAAACACACCCTATACTTGTTTTTCTCAGGAATGAACCTAATCTTTTTTCGCTATCTACTTTGTGGTCAGCCAGTTCCTGAAACCCTGGGGGCCAGTGACCCATATGACCTACATTCTTGGTTCCACCCTTTTTATGGTCAGCTAAGTTCCTGGAACCTGGCAGCTGGCCTGGCTCTACTGTCAACTTAGGGGGTCTTTTAATAATTTCCATTCCCTTCAACTTTAGGTTGAAAAGAATTTAAACTTAGGAACTCAAATAGTGACATCTGGTTCTGGCTACTGAGCCATAACACTCTTCTACTAGCTGGTATGGCTAAAGTAAAGCAGGTTAACAGCAAATAAATTCCAAAAGTACACAGAAGGAAAATGTATAGTGCTTTTAAACATGTAATACTTCAGCTGCTACAAAAAATTATTACGTAAAGGAGCCAATCAGAAAAATCCTTATTTTGATTAATGTCAAAAGCAAATTTAATAAAAATTCAGCCTTTATTCCAGTTGATATTTACTTAGCATCAATTCATATAAAGATAAGAAGATCTAATGTCATTTCTTTAACTTATTTTTTTTTCTGGAAATGCTGGAAAAGTCACTAGAAAAGTCATTTTAAGAGATGTAAATATTGGAAATAAGGATTTGGTTATGTTATTTTCTCATAATAGGAATAATATCTAGGAGAGCAGAAAGGATGCAAAGCATGCAAGAGACTTCAAGGGGCTAGAGGAATGGTTCAGTGGTTAAGAGCATGTACTGCCCTTGCAGAGGACCTCAGACCTGAGTGAGCATCTGCATACACATCCATCCACCCACCCACATGCTTAACTAAAGATGAAATAAATCTTATAAACATAAATAAAACACTGAAAGGAGAGTTCAGGATAGGGCTGCACTTTTCATAGCTACCTCTAGATTTGGTCAGGTCTGCCCACACAATCAACTGAAATTCAAGAAATTTACATTTTAGTAGAAAATTAAATTCTCTGCCACAAAAGAGGAGTGGAAGTAAAATGAATTACCTTTTTTTCCCTCTAAGGCATCCTTAGATTCCTGCAAAAACATTTGTAATCGCCCAATCAAAATTGCTACTTCAGCTGTTTACTTCTCTCAAAACAGAATGAAGTGTTAATAATACTATAAAGATATGTAATTATTTTATTTAATGTGTTAAGGAATAGCAAGGCCATTGTCTTGAGTCATTTTATGTTTTCTTCTGTTTGATCAAATGTAACATATGGACTTTGTGTTATTTGAGTTCACTTTCCCACCATGGTAGAAATGTGTACCAGGCTAATTAATGACTTTGCAGGTCAATTTGTTGGTTTAGTAGTTTGTTCCCTGCTGACTCTGAGATTCATGCTTGGAAATGCAAATGTTAACTTTTAACATATTAAGTTTTCTTATTAGTGTATCTAAAAACTTCCAGGACTGAAAATTATGCTTGTGAGTATGAGAAAGAAGACTCAGCAATGAGTGCTCTTCCAGAGGATCTGGTTCAATTCCCAGCACCTACATAGAAGCTTACAACCCTCTGTAGCTATAATCCCAGGAGATCTGATGTCCTTTTCTGGCCTCTGCAGGACCAGGGATGCATGTGTCCACAGACAAACATCTAGGATAAACACTCATATACATAAAAAAGCAATACTTCTCATCTCCAGATCAGTGAGGTGTTCTAGATCCACTGAAAACAATTTTGCTTGCTATAATTGTCTGCTTTCATACTAAGTTCATTTTTTCTATATTTTAATTATCTTTGATATGAATATACTTGAGAGCACTTAACAGTTAAAAATAACATGAAATATTTAAATTTTATGAAATATTTAGTATAATAAAATATGGCATTTAGAGAAATAGTATAGGGAAAAGTCTTGTTTGAAACACAAATAGGAGAATAGTTTCCTTCTGTTTGGGGTATTGTTCAGTATGTTTTATTGATGAATTTGGCATAGGAGATATACAATTATTCTTAAAATATAAAAAACTTTAGAATATTTATAGTTTTGCAGTAAGGCTATGCCAAGGAAAAGTATGTGAAGCTTATAATCTGCGTCATTGGCAAAAATTGTTGGGAATATATTTATTAGAAATAAATATTATTAAATGATCCATTATAGTCTGACCTAAAATACATTAAATGCCTTGAATGTAGAAGAGGCTTAATTTTGAGAACTTGTAAGTTAGTTCAGCAGTAGTATGCTAATTAATTTGATACTCAAAAAGAGAAGGTTAAAAATTCTGTTCTTTATATTATATTTGACAACATTGTCTTTATTTTAAGAAAAAACAACTCCAGGCTGGTATAAGGTACTCATTGAAATAGCTATGAACTTTTTATATAAGAATTTCCTCTAAATTTTATTTGTATTTTGATTGTTAAGATGAATGCCATTTAATATCTCAGGCTTGGTTTAAAAAAAAAGGAGGATCTATTGGATTTACTGTGGAGCTCTGCTAGAAATATGGAATTATATTTATTTTTCATCTAAAAGAATAAAATCTTTATACAATATTTTAAAGAAAAACCTTGCCACAGCTATACTATGAAACTTCTCACTTCTGTTCACCACTTTGTTGCTTGAGAGAAAGAAATTACGATTTAGTATAAAACTAGAGTATATAACTAAAATAATTTTAGTTTTTCAAGCAAAGTAGTAAGCATCCACTCCCAGTCTTCACCCATCTTTTCCAAATGTCAGCACCTTTTATATAAGTGTGGCACAGTTGCCAAAACCAGGTAAGTAACATTGCTTCATAATGGTTGAAAATTGTTTTAATGTGTTGATAGTCTAGAATCCCACAGGGTTCCCCCCATTTTTATTAACTATTATTCCTGAAGCTCCTTCAACAGGATAGTTCATTAGTCTCTTCCATTCTCTGTGCTATTAATTTTGACGTGTTCTGGATAATTAGTGTGTTTTCTTATTTATTGCATTAAAAGCAGAACCTCACTGTATAGCTGAGGCTGGCCCTGAACTGGTTTTCCTGCCTTATCCTCTCAGTCCTGGGATTACGGGCATGTACCACCTGTGCTGAAAGCCCTCCACATTCATGTCTTAAAACTCCTCCTGGTCAAATTCAGGGGAATGTATTCGTGGCAGGATGGCCATAGATTGACAAGGCAGGAGGTGTGTAGTGCTGCCTTATCAGTCTGGTGATCACTTGCTTTGCATGCTGTCTACAAAATTTTTATGTGGTAATGTTGCCTTTTCTCCATACCTGTAATCCTCATCTTTTGGATAGGTAATTAGAGGGTATGCAAATACATTTCTTATCATAGTTGTCAGCAAGTTTAGCATCTGTTGATGATTTTTTGCTTACAACTGTTACTATGGTGTCTACCAGATGGTAAACTACTTCTATCATTATTTTTACATTTGTTAATTGGAATCCTACTAAAGCAAAGCTTTCCCTTCTGTTCCATTTGTTTACTGTCTTTGTTACTTACATCAGCCTACACTTGTGAATATTTACTTTATTCTGCATTTCATAATCCTTTGCTTCCCATGACTATTTTTTTATTCTCCCATATTTGGTTACTGAGAGTTTCTTCAAGTTGGTTTTGCTTTTTCCATCATGTTTTCTCTTTAGCGTTTCTTATTTTTGGTAACCATAAGGCGTTCAATCCGCTCCCACCCTTTTTTCCCCCTAAGATAGTCTCAGACTCTCATTTAGTATACTTGAATTTCTTGGAGTTTTTTCTCCACTGATATTCTATAAGGGGATCCTTGAGTTTATGACCATGATAGCGATTGCTCCTTTAAAACTGGATAATTCTCTTCATGTCTTTCTCTCCCTTCCTTCTCTTATCATCATCCCCTTTCTCTCCTTTCCCCACCTTTGTCGTCTTCTTGTGTGGGTACTGGAAAATAATAGCAGGAAACTTTACTCATTAAATTATATTGTTTAGGTTAAGCTTAAGATAAAGTTTATAAGCTTGAAACACTTGTTTGAAATAAAGTATTTCCTCTTAATTGCAAGTTTCATGCTATGCGGCAATTGGCATTGTCTACTACAAGTAACAACCTTAGTAATCTGTGCTGTTATATCTAGTATAATAGTTGGGCATGTACTTAATAAACTGAATATGATTATAAGATATGATTTTTAAAAATACTGCCAAATACAGTAAAACTTCATGAGAGTAAAGGTTGCTTTCTTAGTAATTCTTTTTTAGTATTTAGTTAGTATTTCCAAAATTAACATTTTCAAAATTTAGAATATTGGCCTGTTTTAAAATCATATCAAATTAAATTTGGTTTGATCCATTAGGTCATCTGAGACTTTGCCTCCCAAACTGCCAACTACAGCTTAGTTTCAGGGGCCTAAGTCCAATCTCAGTAGAAAAATGAATTCTATAGAGAACTTTGAAAGGTAAGAAAAAGTTATATAGTTTTAGAGCCAATATATTTAGGTGAGCAAAATTTTATAATCCTTCACAAAGGGAAATATTCACTGCTTCTACCTTGTAATTCAACTTATTTAACATGAATCTTAAAATAGTGTTTCAGCATATTTCGTTTGTTAGCACTTTGGAGAGGAATAATGTTCTAATAACAACTGCACTTGATGACTGATAGAAATGCCCCAATGTGTGATCAGAAATAACTGATCTGAGTAAATTACAAACGGTGCTGATGTGTCACTGCTCACAATTCTTACACCTCTGGGCCGTCAGGGAGACAAGGGCATGGGTGCTGGAGAAGACACAGACAGCCATGGGAGGAAGTTCCACGTCCACTCTAAATTACTTGTACAATATGAGGGCTTTAAAGAGATTAAAAGTAGCTTTATATCCCCAATTATAGACATGGCTAGTTTATTTTAGGCAATTAGAACAGGTTGTAGTAGTATTTCATAATATGAAGTAAGAGGGCCTAAAACTCAACTGTTGCTCTTCAAAAGTGACAAACACCAACACACAGTGTGTCGCTATCTGCTCAGTTTGATATAAATTGATTTTTCTTTATGGATTTAAGGAATGTTGTAGGAAATTTATATATTTATTTGAAAATTGATAAAGTATACTATAGGCATTTCCGTATGGATTCTCAGATATGGATTTTCTTGTTTGTCAGGTTAGTGTATTACATATTTTTTCTAAATACTCCCAAATTTCCTCTAAATATCCTTTGTAGTTACTTTCATGTATGATGTTTGAATTTTATTTTCATAATTATTTATTTTATAGTTTTTAGGTTATTAATATAAATTTTAGGTAAATAATATCCAATATCAGTGGAAGTCTATGATGTTGAGCCCATGCATATTCTCCATCTCTGCCGCCATGGTCACTTTGTTGAGGAGCCCATTGGGCAGTGACAGAGGTGGCTGGGGAGAGACTGACTGTCCATAGAATGGGTCATCCTCTCTACTTGATTACTGAATTCCTCCTTTGATGAAGTCACCTGTTTATGGACATTTGTGTGGGACATCAGTGTCTTCACATCCTTATCCCATTTGCAGAGATCTATCCACACACTTCTTCTCCAGACATCTTTCTCACCGATTTTCCAGCCATGTTCTTTCCAGGTCCCCGACCATCCAGACAATCTTGAGCTATAGCCAATCAATCCGTGAAGAATTGCCCAACTGGCTATTTCTATTTCCAGACAAAATTGTAGGAATTTTCACTGCCTGAAGTTCTGCCCACCATGAAGATTTCCCTTCACAGGTGTCTTTCAGGTTTGTCCTCAAAAGGGGTTGTAATGCTACAGCTGTCCAATTCTCTGTGGTGGCTGCATAATGTGCAGAAACATTAATAAATCAGGCCCTAGTCTTGCCTTTCTAAGTTAACTGATAATAGGGCATGCTCCATGAGACTATAGTTGCATGCTTGGGAGAGAATTGTAATAGGAATAGAAACCAGAGGCATTTATATAACTTACTTGTGCCTTCAGAACTTGCTTGGACCTAATCAAATAAATGCCACCTCTATTTGATGATGGATTGTTGCAGTGCACATCCTACTGTATGGCTTGGTGGGTCAGATAAAATCCACATCAGGTCACATGGTAACTTGGTGGCCCATTGTCAAATGTTTGATTTCTAATAAGGACTAACAGTGAGGCAAAAACTACTTCTTAAAGGGAGAATAGTTGTCTGGAGGTGATGGTGGATCCTTGCTCCAAAATATTGTCTTCTTTATGATTCACCTATGGGAACCTGCCAAAGGCCCCAAACAGCATCCCTATCAGCCACTGTCACCTCAGGTACTATCAGATCTGTTAGACTGTACAGTAAAAGTGGTAGAGCAGTCTGCACTGCAGCCGGGACGTGTTGCTCAGCCTTCTCCTGTCCTAGCCCACTCTCAAAACTAGCAGCTTTTCGAGTCATTTGGTGTATGTGCCAGAGTAACACATCCACAAGAGGAATGTGCTGTCTCCAGAATCCAAATAGGTCCACTAAGCATAGTGCTTCCTTCTTGGTGGTGGGAGGGGCCAGGTTCAATAACTTATCCTTCACCTTAGAAGGAATATCTCTTCATACTAATCACTACTGAGCTCCTAAAATCTGTAGTATCTGAAATACAAGGCCCTTGAATTTTGCTTGAATTTATTTTCTATCTTTTGATATGCATATGTATTACCAACAAGTCCAAAGTGTCGCTACCTCCTGTTCATAGATCCAATCAATATTATGTCATCGTTATAGTGGACCAGTGTGATATTTTGTGGAGAGAAATATGATCAAAATCACTTCAAACTAAGTAATGCACAGGGCCTGAGGAGTTAATATATCCTTGAGGTAAAACTATAAAGGTACACTCCTGGCCTTGCCAACTGAAAGCAAGTTCCTTCTGGTGGTCCTTTTGGACAGTCACCAAGAATAAAGAATTTGGTAAATCAATAGCTACATAGCACACATCAGGAAATGTTAACCTGCTCAAATAATGACACCACATCTGTACAGCAAGTGCAACTGCAGTCACTGCTTGATTACAGTTGCAAGATGTCATTCTTTCCCAATTGATGCTCTTACTATAGCGGCTAACAACTTAAACCACTCACACCATTTGAAGCTGAGACTTGATGTTTTGATTACAATTCAGCCAATCTTATAAGGAGGGCTATTCCTTCAACTTGAGCTCTGTGTCTGATGGAGAGAAGATTCTCTCCCAGGGTGCATGTAGAAACCTGTAGACTGTCCATTTGGAGCTGGCCAGTTTTATCACTGAGTTTATTGTTGTCCTTCATCACTATATCCTGAGATGCTACACATTAGTTAATTTTATCATGGAATTCATTCTTTTCCTTTATCAATATATCTAGAGATTTGAGGAACAACCAATCATATCATTATTTTCCTTATTTTTCCATCACTGTGAAAGTGGTGGAAAAATATAGTCAATAAATTTCTTGCTTCTCACTATAGGTGCATCAGGATAATCAAACACATTTGTCTCAATGGATCTTTAATGTTCTCCATGTTTTCAGGAGAGGATTCAGTAACTGTAGGTGTCAGCAAGTTGGAAACCCATTCCAGACACTTAAAAAAATTCATCCTTATGCATTTCTTGCTCTAGAGCCAATCCTGGTACCAAAATATATATTAGTTAGGGTTCTCTATAGCAGAACTTATAGAATACGTGTGTGTGTGTGTCTGTCTGTCTTAGGATTGTATTGCTATGAAGAGACAACAGGATCAAGGCATCTCTTGTAAAGGAAAACATTTAGTTGCGGCTGGCTTATGGTTTCATAGATTCAGTCCATTATCATCATGTTAGGAAGCATGACAGCACGCAGGCAAATATGGTGTTGGAGGAGCTGAGAGTTCTACATCTTGATCCACAGGCAACAGAAGGAGACTGTCCTAGTGGGTGTAGCTTGAGTATATATGAGACCTCAAAGCCTGCTTCCACAGTGACACACTTCCTCCAACAAGGCCACACTTCCTAATAGTGCCACTCCCTATAGGCCTATTGGAGCCAATTACATTCAAACTGCCATATATATATATATATATATATATATATGCATACATATATATGTATATACACATATGGGATATATATGCATACATATATATGTATATACACAGACATATGTGTATATATGCATATATATGTATATATTTATTTAGATATATATCTATGTAATATGTATATATAATGAACATATATAGAGCAACTATATATAGAAAATGAATATATAATGGATATATAGAGAATATATATTCAAATGAATATATATTATATATGTAACACACACACATATGGTTTATTAGAGCAGCTTACTGGCTGTTGTCTGACCATTGTAACCATGACTCTCTACCATCAGAAAGTCCAAGAATCCAATAGTTGTTCCTCTCATAAGGCTGGATGTCACATTTGGTCTTCAGCATATGTTGGAACGTGGAAAAACAGGCTCTAATATCAATGAGCAAATAACATTGCCAGTGAGAGTGAGGAGAGAGAGAGGAGAAAGCAGGCAAAGAACAAACACTTCCTTCCTCCATATATATATATTTTTTTTTTTTCGGTTGCCACCAGAAGGTGTGGCCTAGATTTAAGGTGGGTCTTCTCACCTCAAATGATCCAATCAAGAAAACATAGCATCTTGGGGTTTAGTTAACTCCAGATGTAGTAAGTTGACAACCAAGAATAACCATCACACTTAGTATGATCCTGTATGATTGGCTCTTAGGCTTGTGTCCATCGGTGACTAACACGTAATTTACCACAAGGGACGTCTGAATCTCCAGCTGTCCTAGGATAATCTACATTTCCTTGATATTTATACTTCTGACAATTTTAGATGATTTTGTGACAATAAAATTTCTTTTAGTCGATGGGAAGGGTAGCATGAGTGAACTCAGGACTTAAAGAGTTGGAAGCTCCCCTGCAGAGATTCAACGTTAGAATGCAGCAGGAAGCCCAGCAGTTAACAATGGCTTCTGTCAGGTCTCTGTCTGGGTTTCCATGAATCAGAGTCATATTCATGGCCTTGCTTCCTTTTTGATCTGTGTAGACACTGTTGGCAGTTCAGGATTACACATGCCTCTGTTTATACTGCTGTCTGTGTGTTGGTGATCAAGTGACGGAACAATTGGAGTCCTCCTTCGTTTTATGTCACTTGCATAGGCTTTTGTGTGTCTGTTTCTACAATGTACATGTTTTCCTTTGGACATTTGAAGTAGGTTGTCAAGTTGGTTAAAACAGTGACCTCAGCAACGTCAACGCTTTATCTTTATGTCTGTGTAAATGTATAACTTCCTTGCTTTCAAAAGTATGTGAGGTAAAAGTTCAGATGAATGGTTTACTCACTGCCCTGCAACTTTTGTTTTTTATACAAATAATTGTGATGATGTAGGCCAATGTGTAGACCTGATACTGTCCTTCAAGAGAATCTTTAGGTGTTTTTGTCATTGTTTGCTTGCACTAAATATGGCAGTTTACTCAGCTATGGTTTCTTCAGAGACATGTGGTATTATTTTTTAGTGACATCTAGCATAAGATGTTTATACCAAGAATTGTGGTTGTAAAAGGTATTAGACCCCCATTCAGTCTTTCTCTCAGTGCATAGGCAAGCCAGGTGAAGTTTCTTAGAGAACTAAGGGTTGTTTTCTTTCCTTAGAGACCTTCACACCTTTCACTTATTTAGTCACAAAACAATAACCAGTTCATTTATGAAAGGTGACAGAAATCCATTGAACATATTTCATTGTCTCTCCAAGTTTTGAGGCCCCCCCCCAGCCTCATCTTTACTATGCAAGAAAGTGAAGAACCATGAGAACAATGTGAACATTTTTTTGTGTGTGCCCTAAAACCAAATACAGTGAATAGAAACATCACACTTCAGTTTTAGTGTAATTTTGTAGCAAGTTCACAACAATATATTGACAATATATTGTTATGCTATATATTATTTTGCTACTTGTATTAAACAGAAAACAATGATGATGGTAATTTACAGTCACATATTTCTACAACTTTGCAAACAAAACATAGTCTTTCTTTATCTAAACTTAGATTTTTTAAGATTTAAAAATTTTGAAAAGTCTTAGGATATTCAAAATTGAGAGAAAATATTCATGTACATAGTCTCCCATATTATTGATATCCTCTATGCCAGAGTGACATATCTTCTTTTGAAAATGATAAGCCGACACTGACATGCCATTACCATCCATACTAATTAGGTTCATTATCAGTGTTACATAGTAGATGGCTTTGGACAAATGTCATCATTTTTATAATATTATACAGGATTACTATCCTAAAAACTCTAGTATTATGTCCATTTTTTTCTCCTCTGCATAACTTGTAATGCCCTTTGTACTTGTATGTTTTCTTACCAGATTTTCTGTTTTCTCTGGGAATGGTTAAATGCAAATTAGTCACATAGTATACGGTAAAGTTTAGGGTTTGCTTTCTTATATACTGTTCCTATAAATAAGGTAAATTGTGTAAAAATGAAAATGAGGGACAGAGAGGCAAGGAAGGAGGGAATGAGGAAGGCGGGGTTGGGGAGGAAGCAAGGGAGTACTGAACCATATCCATTTAATCTGCAACTAAGACACATGTGCAAAAATGTTTTATGTAATGTTTATATACACACACACACACACACACACACACACACACACACACAAACTATAGATCTTTAAAGTAGAAATGTACATTAAGCACTCCTTCAATCCAGAGTGTGTATATACACACATAAACATAAAACACCCAGCCAGGGCTTTCTGTGGGCACTAGTCAAGTATTACAAGTTTGGAATGTGTGCTCGCCAGAACTAAGGCTGAGCTAGACCACCCACTAAACAGGGGCCACCCAAGGGAAAATTTGAGACCTTGGCCAGCAGTGCTGCCAGATTTGCTTCACAAGAACAGCTGGCCACTCCAGCACCTGCTGCCTGGCCCCAGACAGCTGGGGACAAGGCTGTGTGGGGCCAGCTGCTTTTAGGAAGGGCACTGACAAAGACTACCGCCGATTTGGCATCTGTGAACTCTTACTATATTTGGTTGAGGAAGTTTGGCAGGGAGCTATGTGGTGTACCAACTAAAATTTAGGCTGATTAGTCATAAGCCAGAATCATAAAAATCATAGGACTCCAGTAAAGTGGGTTTCAAGCTTTGGTATGAATTAGAATAACATTGGGAATTCCAAACAAGGATTGTTGCCAGACCTAACACCTTACAGAATCTAATTCAGTGGGTATCGAATGAAATGATTTAGAGTTTACATTTTTAGTCAGCACAGGAAGTAAATTTAATCTAGATGAACCATGAATTTTAGAGTTCTAAGAAACTTCACAGTTTGGGATGTTTGTTAAAAATAGGTACCATTTTGACTTAGTTCAAAAGTAAGGTTGTATGTAAATCTACATGAAGTTAGGAGTTCACTCTTTGCAAAATATAAATATATAAGAATTATCCAAGTAATCGCTTTCATTGTCTTAAAGGTTCAGGGTAGGCCCCCAGTCACCATTTCCTTTAGTGAGGCTCCATCTCCCAAAGTTCCCACAACTTTTCAAATAGGGCCACCATGTGGATCTCAAGTGTTCAAACAATAAGCCTGGGGGCAGGTTTTATACTCAAACCACGATAGTTAGGCAAGTTTCTGTGAGGAAATTGTAAAAAAAAAAAGATTAGTAGGATGAAGTCCAAATTTCTGTGGCAAGACGATTTCCCAGGAATAAAACCAAGGAAGGCCTTGTGGCTCTGTGAAGTCAGAGAAGAGCTCTTTGCAATGAGCGATTAGCTGAAGGCTACAGATTCATCAGAAGAGCTGAATGGTAAGAGGTATGTTTTGAGGAAAATAAACTTAATGGACACTCTTCTAGGTAACATAGGAGGTTAGAGACTGCATTTGTATGAGCCAATGGAAGGATACTCTGAACAAGAAAAATATTTTTTTATTTGGGCATGGAAAGGGAAAAAGAGAGAGGAAGAGAGAGATAGATAGATAGATACATAGATGATAGATAGGTAGAGAGACAGACAGACAGATAGATAAATAGATAGATGATAGATAGATAGGTAGATAGATAGAGGTAGATAGACAGACAGACAGATAGACAGACAGACAGACAGACAGACAGACAGATAGATTAGGTAGATAGATGGATGGAGCCAGCATGGAAATCTATGAATTATTGAAAGTGTATTGGGGAAAAACATATAAAGAAAGATTAAAAAAAAGACATAATGAATGGGAGAGAGGAAGGGGAAGCTACTTGATAAAGGTAAACCAGCTAAAGCTGGGAAGTCCTATTTTCAAGCAGAGGGATAGTCCTCACAAGACTCAGATCCAGCTTCAAGTTCTGGTGAGACAGTGTCCACAGACTGCAAAGCTAAGTGTGGCCAGCAGAAATCCCTGATACTCAGAGAAGGAAAGCTATTGAAGTTAGGGTAGCTCTTGTGGATATCTAACAGCTGTTCAACCCTGACTCACAACAAGTCATTGGAGAGAGATTCCTCCACTTCCTTCCAAGCAAAAGACTGGCAGTATCGATTTTTTGAGAACTGAGAAAGAAGCTATTCTAACATATCACATTTTCCCTTCATGATTCCTTTTTTTCATATCTAACATATTTTTCTTTTTATATTTAAATTGTTATCTCCCTTCTCATATTCATCAAATTTTATTTGTGACTTTTTCATTTTTAGGCAATGTATGTTCTTATCCTTAAAGTTTTAATTTTTTTTTTTGCCCTTTGTGTTTCTTCCCACTTATACATTTAGTGTGTTTTGGATTAAGTGTTATTTTCCCAATGTTCTTTATCTCATTTATCCAATTTTGAATGTTATTATTATGGGTTTTTTCCAATCTTTTGTTCTTTTCTCTTTCCTGCCAATATATTCTTCACCACTCCCATTCTTTTTCTCTTTTAATTATCTTAACTTTGACTTTTTTGCATTCTTTCTCTTTCTTTCCACCTCCTTCCTGTATATCATTCATTTACTTTCTCCACATTTACCTTAAATAATAAGCTTTGTCATTTTCAGAGGTCGCTGGTAATATATTAATTTTATCATTCATTTTAAGTGTATTTGTGTATCACATACAGATTGACGTTATTGGCTACTAAAGCAGTCTGTTCACTCTTTACAAAATGATGCTGGGGATTAAGTCTTTAAGATTAAGCTGATCAATAAAAGGAGATATTCCTCAAATCCAAACCAACTGATGTGGAAACCACAACACGGAAATGGAAGAAGCACTGGAAAGTAGGAAATACGACTCAAAAAAGACGAGAAGTTCTCCACATCGAAGTCAGGGATGTGGGAGCTGGTCAAATATCAGATGACATTTAAAAAAAAAATGTTTTGATATTTTGGAACTAAACATATCTTTAGGTACATATATTTTGATATCACAAACGACAATTCACTTTGAATTTCAGCTTTCCTTTTGTGAGTAGCTTTTAAACTTAAATCATTACAAATCCTATGTGCCTGTCTCTGCCTTCCAAGTATTAGGATCAAAGGCACATGTCTCCCAATTGTTGGGATTAAGGATGTGCACCATCACCCCTGGATCTAAGTTTATCTCTATTTGGAGCTTGCTCTGTGTCAGAGTGGCCTTGAACTCAGAGATCTGCAGTTCTGTTTCCAGTGTGTTGGAATTAAGCATGTATTCCTCTTAAGTGATGAGATTAAAAGCGTGCACCATCACCACCCTGTTGTTTGTAACTTTAGAATTTACAAGACAATTAACTCTATAGTGATCCTCCTGTCTCTGCTGGAGTTAAAGGCATGGGCTAACACCACCCTTCTCAAATATTTAACTTCAGCTCCATATTACTTCAACTCTTAGAGGTTTAGAAAACCAGGTTGAACTGTAGTAACCCTTAATTTACTTATGACTTTTTAAGCCTCTTAACTGCCTTTTTAAAGCCAAACAATGAAAATATCCTTTATATATACAAAACAAATTTATAAGCTGATATCCAAGAGTGTGTGAGATATGTGGCACCCTGGAGTCTAACTTTCTAACCTGAAATTAAGACCTTTTTTCCTTTCATGCCAGTAGGACAAGTATGTCTTTGGTAAATTATCATAGAATTTTATATTTTATTTTTATTGTAATTTTTTGGGCTTAGTTTTCACATCTTCTAAAAATTTGTTTCTTTCAAGTTAACCTCTCGAACATAGTTTCCTCCCTCCTATCCTGCCCCGTCCCTCCCTCCCTCATTATTCCTCTTCTCTGTACTCTCCTTCTCCTCAGATGAGGTGGGCCCTCACCTATCATACTCCCTCAGTTTGTCATTCATGTGAGGGCCAAGAGCTTCTTCTTATACTGGGGCTTGATATGGCACACCATCTAGGGTAAGGTGTTCCTCTGACCTGTAACACGTCCCATGACTCACTGCTGGATGGAGTTTTTCCTAGGATAGTTATGCTAAGTTCCTATCTATTTGGGTCTGTGGGTTGTAGGATGGTTGTCCTGTGATATATGGTTAATATCCACTTATAAGAGAGTAATACCATGTTTATCTTTCTGGGACTGAGTCAGCTCACTTAGGATGAGCTTTTCCAGATCCATCCATTTGGTTTCGAATTGCATGATTTCCTCATTTCTGATAGCTGTGCAGTATTCCATTGTGTAAATGTACCACAGTTTTTTTTTTTTTAATCCATTCTTCAGTTGAAGGACATCTGGGTTGCTTCCAGTTTCTGGCTATTACAAATAAAGCTGCTATGAACATTGTTGAGGCAATGTCCTTGTGGTTTGGTGAAGAGTCTTTTGGATATATGTCCAGGAGGGGTATGGCTGGGTCTTGAGGTAGAACTATTTCCAATTTTCAAAGATATCTCCAGATTGACCTCCATAGTGGTTGTACAAGCCTGCACTCCCACCAGCAATGGGGGAGGGTTCCCCTTTCTCCACACCCTCGCCAGCATGTGCTGTCATTTGAGTTTTTCATCTTAGCCATTCTGACAGGTATGAGATGGAATCTCAGAGTCATTTTGAGTTGCATTTCCTTGATGACCAAAGATGTTGAACATTTCTTCAAATACCTCTCGACCTTTAGAGAGTCCTCTTTTGTGAATTCTCAGTTTAGCTCTACACCCCATTTTTTGATGGGGTTATTTTATTTTTTGAGTTCTTGAGTTCTTTGTATATTTTGGATATTAGCCCTCTGTTGGATGTCAGGTTTTTAAGTTGGTAATTCAAGTTAAGATGGAACATGAGTTAGGTATAGAACTTTAAACTCATGGAGATAGATAGATAATAGAATATTAATATCAGTTGCCAAATATGTATGGACCAGACATTAGGAATGTATGTTATACCTTATAATTTTCACAATTGTGGCCTAATTATTAAAGAATTATGAGTTCTGGGAGAAGGGAGAGGGGGTGAGAGGGTGGGGCCAGGAGGGGTGGAGGGAGGGGACTGTGATGGAGATGTAACTTGAAGTAATGACAAATCTTATTTTTAAATGAGATTTAAGGCTGAGGCTCCTCTCAGCAGCAGATCAAAACAGAAGCCAAGATGCACACCAAACAGTAGGTGGAGTTTGGGAAGTTTTTAGAAGAGTGGGAGGAAGAATAGAGGGACCAAGATGGACAGGAACTCCACAGGAAGACCAACAGAGCCACCTAACCTAGGTTTAGGGAGGCTTTACAGAGACTGAAGCACCAACCAAAAAGCATGTATGGACTGGACCTAGGCCCCCTACATAAGCGATAGGCTGCTTGGTCCCTATGTGGATACCCTAGCAAGTAGAGCAGGGGCTGTCACTGACAGAGACTCAGTTGCCTGTTTGTGAATCCCTTTACCCTGGCTGGGCTGCCTTGTCCGGCCTGAGTGGAAAAGGATGTGCTTAGTATTGATGCAGTTTGATGAACCACGGCGGGGTAGCACCAGGTGGGAGGGCTCCCCTTTTCTGAGGAGAAGGGGAGGGACCTTTCCTCCCTGTCCTACCCTCCCAGGGTGAAGAGGGTGGGAGGGTGGGACTGGGAGGAAAGGAAGGAGGGGGCTGTGGTGGGATGTAAAATTTTATTAATAAATTAAAAAAGGTAAAAGGCTATATAATTTATATCTAACCCTAACAATAATTCTTTTTAAGATTAATATTACTATTAGTTTCATTTGTATTAGTAGGAAGCCAGAAATTATGGAGTTCAAATGCATTTTCAAGGGATCACACAGCTAGAAATGATGCAGCTGGGATTCAGTCTCAGGTTTGAGTGCCAGGAAAATTAAATTGAGGCAAGGATGACATAATGGTTCAAGGGAAGCCACTAATAACTAAAATAGTAAACAATAAGAGACTTATGGACTAACTGTTCTGGACAACAAATATATATATATTTACTATTTATCATGGTGCAAGAATTTCATTTTCATAATGTCTCCTTATTTTCTACAATAGAAATATAATGAACAGTGAAAGATTACTAGGGGACACAGTTTGAATTGTGTATTTGGAAATAGCATGAATCATACAACCTGCATAGGGGCACTGAAGGAGTTTTAAAGGACAGAAGATAGATCCTTGAAGAGTTTTAAAGGACAGGAGATAACACCCTAGGGTGTGTGTGTGTGTGTGTGTGTGTGTGTGTGTGGTGCTCAGGTTCAGATCCAAGGTATTGTACGTACTAAACATGTGCTCTGTGTCTAAGCTGCATTTCCATTTCCAACACCCTGGTTCTGAAATTGAGGATATTCACATAAACACAAGGTCTTTTGCTGTTTCATAAAAGACTCTTATAGAAATAACTCTCATTTCTATTAGGGTTATTTCTCAATATTTATTACTCAATAAATAACTCTCACAGAAGGACAATCACAGCCAGGGGCAAATAACCCTTACAAAAGGAGTCACACAAACGACAACTTTTTACCTTCAGTTTGAAGCTGTGAAGGTAGACGTATTTGTCAAGAAGATTTAGCAGCAGCTAAAAGCATAGCAAAAGGTAAGTAAAATGGGAGTTTAGAGAGTGACCATGGAGTCTGAATGGTGAGAACTTGAGAAGCCACCTAAGTGAAAATAAGGACAGCTGCTTCCTAACTCGCTCTGTAAGTGGAAACTGTCTTTCCCACTGTCTCCCTCACCTCCCTCTAGCTAGATGGAGTGTTGGAACTCTTAGACCAAACCAGGGTGTACCTAGGAAATATAATAAAGGAACATTAATAAGTCTAATCAGTTATGAAGGAATGTGCTCGATCAATGAAACTATTTCTGGAGAAATTCGATGCAGGCTCTTGAGCGATGTAAACATGACCCAATTTCTTTTAGCAGTTAACTTCAGTGGATCCAAATTTCATCTATAAGAAATCTCCAAGCTTGAAGAAATCAATTTATGATTTCATAAAGTTTTTAAGTGGCCTTTACATTTATGGTAAAATTTTATTCTAGCAGCTGATAGAATTTTACTTGCACTGCTTTGAAATGTTCTGTTATGGAATGAATATGGGACTAAATGAATCTGGTCAGGTAAAGTGTGTGCTCTACTGCAGGCCTCGCCTCACAGTTTGAATCACCTCTCTGGGCCGGTGTCCTTCTCGGAGAAAAGTGACAGGTTATAGGTAGGTAGCCTCTGGGTCATGTGTTTTATATATATATATATATATATATATATATATATATATATATATATA
>CAJQZJ010000104.1:599236-654973 GCA_907164525.1 Lophiomys imhausi | reverse complement strand
GAGAGAGAGAGAGAGAGAGAGAGAGAGAGAGAGAGAGAGAGAGAGAGAATGGACGAATCTGTCCCTAAATAGACTGGCCATGAACAATCACAGTTTACTTACATAAGTCAACTGACATTACCGAAAGCAACTTTGAATACAGGGTTGAGATAGGTGCTTGAGAATTAGAGATGTACTCATTAGTTAGAGAGCAACAGCAATAGGATTTTATTTAGTGCATGTTGGGTTCTAATAAAGGTATTCCCACTGGGCCTAATTCTATGCTGCTTCCTGCCATAAAAGATATGCATATGTTACAGGAATATTCTGGGGTGGAAACCTCCAGAGAGGGAAAAGTCAATTTAATAGTGCATCTGCTTCTGATTGTCAGGAAGACATACACCTGCACTTCCACAACTGCTGAACCCTGAGATACACAAAATAATCAAACCATGTACACTGGATGCACAGACACTGGGGCACACACTGAAGAATGATTTCTATTCCTCTGCACACAGCACCATTTTTTGTTTTTAATACCTCAGTGGGGCAAATATTAATGAAACAGAGCCATGACATATTTATATGGTATGGTTATTTTTTAATATTTGTTTTTTGATATTATAATTACATCATTTACTACTTCCATTTCTTCCTTTCAAACCATCCCATAAAGTAGCCCTCCTTGTTCTCTTTCAAATTCAAGGTTCTTTTTTTCTTATATACATGCATGCAAATATATATTTATATATAATATAGTCCTAAATAGATCAATACAACCTGCTCAGTCTGATAATGTTACTTCTATGAATGTTTTCAGAGCTGACCATTTTTCCACTTCCAACATTCTTTAGTTGGCTGAGGCTCTTTGTGTAGGGTTGAAGCCTCATGGGCTTTTTCCAGTCCTCCTTAGTATCCCTATTATTCATGTCAGCTCATGGTGTTTAGACAGTCATGTTGGTGAGACTTTATGGGTGTGGCTTCCAACATTGGTATGAGACACAATCTCAGAATAAACTCTCATGATCTTCTGGCTCTTATACCCCTTCTTCAGTAATGTTCCCTGAGTTTTAGGTGCAGGAGTTCTCTTATAGATGCATTAATTGGGACTGAAGTCCATAAATCTGCATTTTTTATGTGTTGTGGTTCTCTGTAATGGTCCCTGTTGTAAAGAGAAGTTTCTATGATAAGGATTGAGGACTGCATTTATCTGTAGGTATAAGGACAAATATTTAGAGTGTAGTGATGGATTGTGCTGGTTTAGTGAAGTGGCAGTTGTAGGTTCTCTTTCAGGATTCATGACTTCTCTAGTCATGGGTTGTAGACTGAGTTTCCAGTACTGGGAGTGCCTTAGCTTTTGTTAAGTGGGTCTTAAGTTCCAAATTGGGAGCTGTTGGATGCCACCAAAGTATGCGTGCCACTATAGCACCCTTAAGGTTATTGGGCCATGATGGTTATGATTATAGTTCTGTCTTCTAGGTGTCGTAGCTGGGTAGGACTGTTCGTTATTTCTATTTTTTTTTTTTTTTGCAATCCTGCATTGAAACCTCTGGTTCCATAAAAGCTAGTCCTCATGGAGGAGACATTCAGGTCAGCCCACGTGCATGTGCTGGACCCTTAATCTGAAGTGCATGGCGTCTTTAGTACTAGGGACTTACCGTCGACTTCTGGGTAGCAACCAAGGGAAATACCAATAGCTTGTAATGTTTGGGGTATCTCTTAGACAGTCCTGACCAGTAACTCAAAAGAGGGCTTTTTATGCCTGGTGTTGGGTTTTGTTAGATAGCCTTTGGCTCTTGAATGGAGCATTGTCAGCCTATATGAGAAAAATTATATATATATATATATATATATATATATATATATATATATATATCCACAGACTTATGTGTATTATAGGGTCTTTTTAGGTATATAGCTAATAGTATGATTTCCTATGATTTTTCCCCAGACATCTTTATCCCTCTCTCTCCTTCTGTATTTATCCCTCCAACCAACCAGAGTTCTCTCTCCATTTGCCCAGTTACTCCATGTCTTATTTAGGGTTACTGTTGGTGTGATAAAACACCATGACCAAAAGTAACTTGGGAAGAATAGTTGTTTTTTTTTTTTTTTTTTTTTGTCTTACATATCCTGAATCAGTCCATTGAGGAATTCCAAGTGGACAGGAACCTGGAGGCAGGAGCTGATACAGAGGCCATGGAAGAGTACTACTGAACTGGCTTGCTTCTCATGGCTTGCTTAGCCTGTTTTCTTAGAGAACTTAGGACCAACAATCTAGGGGTGTTCCCACCCTCAATGGGCTAAGTCTTCTCCTATCCATCAATCACTACTCTTAACCCAACAGGCTTGCTAACTTACAATTCAATCCCCTGGATGCATTTTCTCGTTGAGGTTCCCTTGTCTCATATAACCAGAGTTTGTGTCATATGTACATAAAACTAGCGAGCACACCCCTTTGGATCACTTGTACTCTGTTATTTCTCTTTTGACCTTTACTTACTGAAGCTGTTGAATCTTCGATATTAAATTATTTCTAAATTAATTTTTATAAATCAAATCATTTGAATTGAGATTGGTAAGTCATTTGGACACCATCCACCTCTACCCTTGGATACAATATTTGCTGCCTTGGAGAATGATAATCAAGCAGAGAACAATTAGTATAACAGTGGAGTTGGAGAACATAGGTGTTCCAAGCCAGGGAGAACTCACAGTGACTCTTTCTATGTTAAAGGGCTGTCTTATATGTGTTAGGCCCCAGGTTCTCAAGCACTAACTAAGCAGAAAGGCAGTTGGCTTGAACCCTACCATCAATCCATTATGGAAAATTATTAGTTCTGTGAAAGAGTTATTTTCAATAGTAATAACAGTTATTTTGTTCAATGTGAGGAGAAAAATATGTAAAATTAGGGTATTAGTGTTTGAAATAATTATGAAGAGTCCATAGTTCACAAAGTCAATATTGTCAGTGATTTCACAAATTTCAATAAAACAGGACTTTGACTCAGTGCCACACTACTCTTGCTTTAAGTATCGCCAATAGCTCGACATTGGCAAGTTTGCTCAACTTTTTTTCCCCTGTTCATTTTGAGTCAGTCTCTTGACACTGTTTTATTCATTAAATATACCCATACTCTGTAGGAATTGTGAGTCAGGGTCTTCTTGAGTCAGAAGATGATCTCTTTGAGGTAACCTGATATAAAAATGACTAAAGTGAGTGAATAAGATAACAAAGAATGAGCTAGATAGTTTCTCAGATCATACATCTGTCCACTAGTTTATGGGCCCAGAAGGGATTCTGTCTTGTTGATGTACAACTTAAAAGTCTTCCCAGTTTCTCTAGGTCCAGCTTCTAATTGAAATGTAGATGCTGCCTTCCTTCTATGGGGAACTGTGTAAATGTTATTCCAAATTTTTATTTTCTGACCTTTATAAACAATGTTTCAGAGGGTTTCAATAAAGGTTAGTGTTCTTTTTCAAAATGTTGGTTTTGAAATCAAAAGAGAGTGATTTATGTGACTTTGGAACATCTCCAAATTCACAAATTCTTCATTGAGGGTTTAAGGGCATGAAAGGATGTGTAAATATTTGCTGAGCAGCCTGAATCATTCCAATGGAAATATTCTACCACTGGCATTTTGGTATGAACTGAAAATGCTCCAAGTCTATATTTGACTCAAATATAGAAGATTTAAAATAAGTGTAACATATAGGAACCTGTCAAACATCCCATGAGCCTTGTATTTTCCATAAACACTTTTTGTAAACAGGGAATTTTCTGACACGTACTGAAGGGAGCACAGTGTAGATATGAGTGTGAGAGAGGGCTGGCTGAGGTGAGGCAGAGGATCAAGAAGGAGCCTTCTCACCATTACTGCTTCCTAATTCACACAGGTAGAAAGTGATGTAGCTTTCTTTAATAAGTGGGGTTTATCCAGAATCTTTTGCTGTGTAGCCCTAACACCCTAAAACTAGAAGAAAGAATCAGATTCTGCCCTGTTCTCTTGCTTTTATAACTTCTTATATGTGTAGGTCCTGTGGACCCACTTTTCATAAGTCATCTGATTTTCTTTTTAGTTATTTATATATTATTTTGAATGTATAACTAAATATAGAATATTAATCCTAGCATGATAATTCACTTTTAACTGCCAAAGTAAAATATCACCCTACTAAAAGTAAACTTTATTCTAATTTTTTTACTCTTAATTATACCTATTCCTCATGTCTGTATAAGAAGATTTTATCATATGTACTGGTTTAGTTTGGGTTTATTTTGCTTATAATATGTCTTTAAGATTTATGATGCTGTATGTGATAGTAGCCTGGTCTATCTACTACTGTATAGCATTCTATTGTAAACACCGGAATTCATTTTTCCATTCTACCTTTTCAGGGTATGACAAGGTTTTGGATGTCATTGATAAAGGCTCTGTGAACACTATTGTATATGGACTCCCGTTGCACCATGACTCACTAACTTCACTCCTAGATGTCTGTATGAATGAAGAGTGAGGTCATGGGACAAAGGACACTAGTAAGTCACGCCTAGCAGTTTTTCAGTGATTGAGCTCCTTTAAAATCCACATTAGCCGTATTACTCCACCTCCGCACAACACTGTGTTATTCTACTATTGAGTTGCATGCTGCTCTAGTTTTCAATTGCCATATGGTGTTATCACTGTTAGTATCGATTCCTTCTGATACTGAAATGCATACAGGTTTTAAGCCAGGATTGTAGAACAAGGCTATCTTTCCCCCATGGCTTCTGTTTCCATTTCTCTGAGGGTATATGATGTTGAATATATCCTCACATTCTTTTTGAAATTAATTATTGTTAAAGAGCTAAATGTTATTGCTTAATTGTTTGTGTCTCTCTCTCTCTCCAATTTATGTGCTGAATCCTGCCACACACCTTAGTATGTGGTAATAGAACTGTTGTGGATGCAGTTATTAAGGCAAGGTCACACTGAAATAAGGTGACCTCCTATTTTCTTATGAAAACTGTCTTTATAAAAGCAAAAACAGAAGTTTAGAAAAGGAGATGTCTCAAGGCAAGCACTGTGTGAAGAGACAGAGGGCACAGATGGTCATGTAAGAAGTGGGGAGATGAACCTGGAGCCCACAGGTTGTCCCCTCACTGTCCAAAGTAGGAATTCACCCTCTCTTAACACCATGATTTCAGACTTCTGTCTCCCCATATCTTTGAGACAACATGTTTCTGTTCTTCTAAATCACTCATCTTGCAATACTGGCTTATAGTCACTTCCAACTCTTAATACAACATGTGATTGACTGCTCTGTTCTTACTATTCTATGTTCACTGATTTGTTAATGCATTACCAGTTTTCAGGGGGTAAAAAACACTTGTTACAGTCTCAATTGTTGCCTTCTTTTCCCCAGAATATACTTTGAAATCTCCCATCACAGAGGGGGAACTGGTGTGGGGATAAATTAGTATTATAATAACAAAATAAAACAAGATTGATTTTTTTATATTATTGGAATAGGAAATCATTTGATGGTTTCAATCATTTGATGGTTCCAATCAGCTTCTAACAATTGAATTTAAGGTGGTTTTCCAGGCTCACTTTTGCTCTGCTAGTTCTGAGAAAGGAAAGACTTTTTTTTTTCCCACTCTGCTTTTATCTGGGACTGTTTGTGCTTCAGAGTCTGCTTACAATTTTTATTTATTCACTGGGTTAATTGATTAGAAATACAATAAAACAGAAGATGATTTAGGATTCCGCTACCCAAGTGATATTTACAAGGATTTGTTGATACACATATAATTTAATAGATTTTAAGCTGCCACAGAATTCATGGGCTTGAAATCCATGTTTCAGTGCTATGCTACAATTGCCTAAGTGAGTTAGCAACAGGACATTTCTCATTCTGCCATTGTCTGTTTCTGAGCTAGAGAACATCAGAAAACCAATGAAGCATGGGAAATACAACTATTTGTTACAGAAAACATGAAGTTTATGAGGTCCTTAGTAAAACATGCTAATGCACTCCATAAATACCTGGTTTTACACCATGCTCAATAGAAGGTGTCCTGAGGATTTTTTTTGTCATCTTAGAAAAATAATAGCTAAAACAAGAACAGAAAAATTAACACCCATGGTTAGCCTTATGGCAATCTGCAGTACTGAGTAGACTCAGTACTAGATATGAGGTGAACACACACACACACATACACACACACAGACACACAGACACACATACACACACAGACACACACACAGACACACACACACACAGAGACACACACATAGACACACACACAGAGACACACACACAGGCACAAATGGATCAAAACATTATTTTTCAGTTCAGTTTTTTCTCTTTTGTATTATGTCTGACTAAATCAGGAGATTTTAAATGACTTTAATAAATAGTTTGACACTAACTAATCATTACAAATGATTGAGAACCTTGAACTGATATTAGATGTGAAAATTATCTTTATAATGTTCTAAGTAGAATACCTAAAGGAAGGCATCATTTGTGTTTATGAAGCAACACAGAGAAAGGTACTGTATAAAAGATAAGCTACTTTTTCTCTCGATGTCTTTATGTCTCTTTTTCTATAAAATTGCCCTTGGTGCATCCTTACATTCTTTGCTGCTGTAACAGGCAGTATAATATTACAAGTGGAAAAATTTCAAAATGTACCAACCTATATTCTGCAAACATTTCTGTAAATATCCCATTATCACATCTTCTTTCAGAGCAATGCATGGCAATATGACTTTTCCAGTGACATGCCAGTCATGATTAAATGTTATAAAAATGATTAACCTTAATGTACAGTGTTTCCCATTTAAACTACTGCCACTATAACTGGATAACTATCCAAAAATACCGAACTGTGCAAATATAACATCAGCGAATGGGCAGTTCTAAAAAATAGTTTTAAGGTAACCTACAAAGTAATGGATTCCATCATAGCATTTCATAAGTAAGTTTTTCTTCTTCGTCTCTCTCTCTCTCTCTCTCTCTCTCTCTCTCTCTCTCTCTCTCTCTCTCTCCCACACTGCCTTCCCCTACCCTAGATTTTTCATTCATTGCCTTTGGATCCTGGTAGATAATAATGATTTATTTGTTTATTTTACATCCCAATTGCAACCCCAGTCCCCTCTCTCCTCCCAGTCCCACCCTCCCACACACTTCCTTCATCCCCGCTCCCCTGATCCCACCTAGTACCAACCCACTCTGGCACATCGAATCGCTTTAGGACTAAGTACCTCCTCTTCCACTGAGTCAAGAGAAGGCATCTCTGCTAGGAAAATGGGATCCAGAGGGAGGGAACAGAGTCCAAGTCAGAGACAGTCCCCACTCCAGTTGTTAGAGGATCCACTAGAAGACCAAGCAGTCCATCAGTTTCATATGTGTTGTAGGTCTAGTACCAGTCCATGCATGTTCTTTGGTTGGTGGTTCAGACTCTGCGTGTGCCCCTGTGCTCAAGTTAATTGGCAGTGTGGGTCTTCTTGTGGTGCCCTTGACCCCTCCAGCTCCCTCAGTCCTTCCCCTTCTACACAATTCCCTGAGTTCTGCCTAATGTAGGTTCTTGTCTGCAAGGATAGCAGGCTCTAGGTTGGTCCCAGCTTCTGCCTATTACAAATAAAGCTGAGCAAGTGTCCTTGTGGTATGGTAGGGCATATTTTGGGTATATGCCCAGAGGTGGTATAGCTGGGTCTTGAGATAGAACTATTCCAAATTTTCTGGGAAAGCACCATATTGGTTTCCAGAGTGGTTGTACAAGTCTGCACTCCCACCAGCAATGTTCCCCTTTCTCAGCATCCTTGTCAACATGTGCTGTCACTTGAGTTTTTGATGGGTGTGAGATGGAATCTCATAGTTGAGTTTCATTTCCCTGATGACTAAGGCATTTAGCATTTCTTTAAGTGCTTCTCAGCCATTAGAGATTCCTCTTTTGTGCATTCTTGGTTTAGCTCTATATGTCTTTTTTTTTATTAGAATATTTGGTTTGTTGATGTTTAATTTCTTGAGTTCTTTGGATCCTGGTAAATAATCAACTAGTAGCTTCTAGATAGGCATAGGCTCAGATCACTCGACTCTACTTTGCATATTAGTTTTAGTAATCAATCACTGAGCAGGAAGAAGATACTACCAGCTAGTTTTGGGAAAATGTTCTTTTGGCTCCAGGCTCTGTATGTACATGTAATATCTTTTGTGATGATTAATATTGTCAATATGACTGCATCTGGAATCAACTAAAACCCAGATAGCTGGACACACCTGTGAGGGATTTTTCTTGATAGGATCATTTGAAGTTGTAAGACACACCCTAAATTTGGATTATTTTAGGTCAGCAGACCCTCCCAAAATCTGGGCCATACAGCGAAGGAGGCATTTTATTTTTTCCTACTTGCCCTCATTCTTGCTGGTAAGTTCATCTGCCCTGCTGCTAAGCTATTCCTTTACTGATATTAGCATCTACATCTTTAGGATTCTAGCATACACTGAATGACTACCAGATTTTTGGACTTTCTGTTAGGAGATGGAAATCTTTGGACTAGCTGAACCATAGATTATAAACCACATTAATAACTACTCCTTTGATACATTGTTTTGATAATAAGTTATATATAATTTTGATAATATATATATATATTCATGCATTCTATTAGCTATATTCCTCTAGAGAACCTGGATTAATGTAACCTTCATGTGACAACTGTGTTTTTATGGCACCAATTGTGAACCTAAGCCCTCAAAATAATGGGCCAAAATCACCTCCATCTTGGCCATCCCTTAGTGGCTCTCAGCGTGGGGACATATAATCTTGTCATTGTTGTTTCTAGCATTCCCCTAAAGAACACAAAATGGCACTTGCAGTGACATGGACTTTCACAAAACCTCTTTGTAGGTTCTTTGCCATAATGTACAAGTAAAAATGAGGCACCTTCATTTATAGAAAACATTTGAGTGTTTATAAGCCACATTAGTTACTTAAAAGGAAAACAGCATTTTGAAGAAAATACCTTATAATTTAAAGGGCTGCAGCACACGGGAATGTGACTAGGACCATGAAGTGTTCTTTTCAGGATGTACACAGAACATGAGATCCCATGAAGGAAAAGCTTGAGAGGACTGAAGGATTTACTGGTGCTTTAACTCAAAATTAAGATGTATATATATTGTGCCTAGTTTTCATAGAGTTGGAAAATTTTAAGGAGTAATGCTACTTGAACATGTTTTATGTAGAGAGGCCATAGTGGAATAGACATAATGGAAGTAATGTGGGAGAAACTTGGATCCTTATTAAAGTCATGAGAAGCATGACTTATGTTATTTATACAATGAGTCCAGAGAGAAGACAATTTAAATTATATGTATTATCCTGTCGCGTCCCCCCTTGTCCAGCAAGGATGACGCAACTCACAAAAGCTCTTCTCCAGCAGTTTATTCAGGTCCCTTGAAAACAGTCTTCCGAATAATGGGGCAGACCCAACCCACAGGCTAAATACTAATTAAACAGCCAGTCAAGTAAAGCCAAGTGGTGCTATCTTAGAGGTCTACATATGCAGAAGCAAGCCAGATCAGCGGTCTTTGCCAAATATGAACTTATTATCATAGAGAACGCTCACCGTCGGGCTGGTGGAAGGCGGAGACCAGCGCCATCTTTAAGGCGCGGCACTTCGCAGCTCTCTACAGTTCCTCCTTTTTTATTTTTTCTAAAGTTGGTAAAAGTCCCTGGAAAGGCTTCGTAATCCCTCTATCTGGGGATCTCACGGTGGGCCTGAGCCTGTAGGAGGGCGGTGCTCAAACTCTTACCCGTCTCTGGGTCAGCCTCCCCACTCGGGACTGCCCTGTCTTAGGTGGCCGAGACTTACCCGTCAACTCCGTCACTGACTTACCAGACCCTAATATCCGTGGAACGAATTCCTCAGTGGGCAGGGACTATGCTTAGTGAAGATTTACTTCACGACAGCAAGCCATGCCTGAGGGGACTGGCCCGCCTCAATGGCGACAAGGGCTTGTATAATCATGGCTGCATTACGCTTTTGTGTGGCTCTCATTTTGTAGATGCACCATAGGCAAACCAGAGAGGCTAGTATCATTAGTATTGCCAAAGAGCCTACGCCCGCCCACTCCTTAAGATGATCCATAGCCGTCTGTATCCAAGAAGTCAAGCCAGTAGCCAGGCTCAGATCCACCCGAGTGGAGTTGATGTGGATGATTGTCGCTCTCAGCTCTCTCATCAAATTTTCAAATTCAGCCGACCAATCCTGTAAGAGGAACTTTGACAATTGTCTGGACAAATTAGCAGCTTTTGTATAATTTTGATATTGCACGGAAGTAACACACAAACCTTGCAATTTCCACTCACACCCCAACTGTGCTAGTTGCCAAAGAGAATCAATCTGTTCTTGTATTAAATCTATACGTTGATTAACTATCATAAGACTTCCTTTGAGATGAAAATTCATAGAGGCCTGAGTATCCAATGCCTGTGCCACAGTGGCTGAGATGTTATTCAGGGCATTGGCAGTCTGTATAGAACTAGACAAGGCAATAGCTGAGGCAGTAGCTCCCACAGCAGCAACAGTGATAGCAGTAACAATAGCTGCAGTGATGCCAAAATCTCTTTTAAATCTGAATAGCATCATGGTATTAGGAGCCTCTACAGGAACTGGTACATATCGAGGCATTCTAGTCACCACAGCCACAGGAAAGGCTGTGGCATTCCAGCATAGGGCATAAAAACATGTGCCTGGAGTGCATACTAACTTTTCTTCACCTAAGGATGCACTCCCATTACTTACAATCCACAGAAAAGGAGGCCAGAGACATACTGGCGAAGCTGAAAAGTTCTTGTTGCGATAAGAATGAAATAAAGAATTCCAAGTACCAGAGCCACTACTGCTAGAGAAATCCAATCTGGTAGCAGACCCTAGGGAAAAATTACCTCTTTGATAAACTCCTCCTCCAAGCATAATGATAGGTCCCAAGTCCATGCAACTTCCATTTACTCCACACAAAAGCCACAAATCAAAAGGATTGGTGGCAGTCTGCTGAGGATCCCTAATAGATATATCAAGCATTCCTGTACAAGACTTATTCACTATATTACTAATCATGGGGCTAAAGGAAAAATAATCTTGTTGAACCCAAACTGCTCTGTGCTCCTGACATCCAGTCCAGGGAAAAGGTCCTTCCTCTCCTGTGGATCCTTTACAAAAAGGTGCCCAGCGTGGCTGTCTGGGGGGGTCCCGGTCAGAGACTCGTGTGGGCCACCATCCTTCAAGATGAAAACCATTGCCTGAAAACAAACCACCACTCCTACCCCCAAACCTCAGTTGTGGTAAAAAATCTGCTGACTGCTGAGACAATTTAATGCATTTTGTATCATCTGACCTATTGAAGCTCATTAAAAAGCACAGACTACCCTTCAAGCTGACATTTCTATTACCTTCTATAGGGCTTCTCTGATCATCAAAGGGAAGGTAGGGTAAGCCTAAGCTTCTATTACTGCTAAATAAGCGTGGAAACACAGTTGCATCATGTCTGACCGGCATCGGCTTTGGGAATATCGACAGGATCCCCCATCTCGGCTCGGTCATTCCTGACATACTCACTGCTACTAACACCAGGATCCTTAGGAAGGTCTTCATGACGAATCTTCCTCACAAGGCGCTCAGGCACCCACACTGGATCTTGTTGATTCTGAGGAAAAACACAAACAGACCCTCTCGCCCATGTTAGCACAGGGTCAGGCCCCCGCCAAGAGCCTGTCAAAATATCCTTCCACTTCACCATGCTTTTAGGTGAACCATGGGAATCCTGATGTCTGTCCGCTGCTGAGCGGCCTTGAGCATCCAAATTGAAAAAGTTTAAAGTAAATAAGGCTAAAGACATTCTTTCCTTGGGGGTACGGCCTTGGCCTATTCCCCCTTTTTGTTTTTGTAAGCATTCTTTCAAGGTGCGATGAGCACGCTCCACAATTCCTTGTCCTTGAGGATTGTATGGTAATCTGTGATTAAGCTGTACCTCCATCTGGTTACAGAAGGAGACAAAGGACTGAGCCATATAGGCTGGTCCATTGTCCGTTTTTAGCTGCTGTGGTTTTTCCCATGCAGCCCAGGCTTCTAAGCAATGTCCTATGACATTGCGAGCCTTTTCTCCACTCATAGATGTAGCATGTATGATACCTGAGCAGGTATCCACAGATACATGAATATATTTTAAGGTTCCAAACTCTGAAATGTGGGTAACGTCCATTTGCCAGATTTTGAGTGGCAACAGCCCTCTAGGGTTCACTCCCACACTGGGAGGATGATGATGAATCACACACTGAGGACAGTCCAAAACTACTTGTCTAGCATCTGCTCTAGACAAATGGAATTTCTGCTGTAGAGTTTTTGCATTTACATGAAATAATTGGTGAAACTGTCTGGCTTGATCTAGGAATGAGCTCCAAAAAAATGCATTCCATCCTGGTCCATTGATCAACTTTATTATTACCCTCACTTAATGGTCCAGGTAATCCTGTATGTGCTCTGATATGTTGAATATAAAAACACCTTTTTCTCTGCCAGATTAAAACTTATAACTCTTGTAATAAGGCACATACAGTACTACTATTCTTAATAGGACCTGCTAATTCTAATACTTTCACTGCGTTGACCACATAAACTGAATCTGAAATCAAATTGAATGCAAATTGACATTTTTTAAACACCTCAATTACTATTTTCAACTCTACTATTTGGGGGGAGCCCGGTTGAAATTGACATAACACGGGCTCTTGTCTTTCTATCAAATAGGCTCCACAGCCTGTCTTTGAGCCATCAGTAAACACATTTGGTGATCCTTGAAGTGGTACTGCTGAAGTAACCTTAGGGAAT
Source organism: Lophiomys imhausi (assembly GCA_907164525.1). Taxonomy (NCBI): domain Eukaryota; kingdom Metazoa; phylum Chordata; class Mammalia; order Rodentia; family Muridae; genus Lophiomys; species Lophiomys imhausi. Next base: position 642,113 of record CAJQZJ010000104.1, on the reverse strand, counting down.
ATCACTGGGTGCTCCTTAAAAAATGATAGCAATGGATGTTTAGGATAATGGTTATCAATCACTCCTTCAAAGCTACATTGCAATATTGCCCAGTCATCTACAGTGCCACACAAAATCTTAATTTGATAACTGGAATAAGGCACTATTATACTGGCAGGAGCAACTCCAAAAGACTGCAAGCATTGTTGGATACCATTCAAGGCTAAAGCAGCAAGTGCAGTGGGATAATGTTCTATTCTGTTCTTACTTGTGTCCACATCCCCGGGCAGAAAGATCTCCCTACTTTCAGGGACTGAACTGGCTGCTCTGTCTGAGCGGCTTCTGGATATGGAGGAGGAGTCGAAGGCGCCATGGCAACGGCTTTGTTTACATCAGCTGCCGCCAGCGTGGCTGAAGGCGCTGTAGTGATGACGACTCCACCCATTCCGACTGCCGCTGACGTGTCAGGCGCCATGGCAACAGCTTCTCCCACACCGACTGCCGCCGATACGCCCTTCTGTTTTACTTTTTTCTTTTCCTTTTTTCTAATAACAGTCCTCTCCAACTGTTCTATTAGAGCGTGTAGCTCTCCTTCAGAATCCGTGCTCTCTGAGTCCTCTAAATCTCTAAAATCTCTAAAATTTCTAAGATCGGGATAGAGAGGAACTTTCTTTTTGTCTTCCTTTTCACTGTCTGCCTGCTCAAATCTTTCGCCTTTGTTACTTCCCTTTTCACTGTCTGCCTGCTCAGATCTCTCCCCTTGTAGCAGTTCCAAAGCTGATTCTCCCTCTTTGATTGCATTACAACACCTCTGATCTTCTAAACAACTCCTCACCATTTTCCAAATCGGTCTTACTCCATGCTTCAGAGTCCCCTGCTCCCAAGCAAAATCCAAGTCCCTGCCTAATTTGTCCCAGCAGAATACCGTAAGATTCCCGGACACCGCAAACCACGGAGCCACAGAATCGCATTCATTTAAAAATCTTTCTAAGGTAGACTTCTTAATCTTCAAATTTCTAGCTAAAAGTAGCTCCTGAAGAGCCAGAAAAATTGGATGTGACTGAGACAATCCCATGTTTAAAAATTTTACTTTAGGTTCGCTGCTTCCCCGCGAAACTACCTTTTGTTCGCAACTTCCTGCGAAACTTAACCTTTTGTTTGCTATTTCTGCAAAACTTAACTGTTTGTTCACTATCTCCGGGAAACTTAACTGTTTGTTCGCTATCTCCGCGAAACTTTACCTTGTGTTCGCTATTTCCGTGAAACTTTATTGTCCTGCTTTATCCCAGGAACTTACCAAGCGCTTCCCCTGACTGCAGGAGTTCTGAGTCTTTTCTGGTTTCCCCGTATGGGCCACCACTTTGTCGCGTCACCCCTTGTCCAGCAAGGATGACGCAACTCACAAAAGCTCTTCTCCAGCAGTTTATTCAGGTCCCTTGAAAACAGTCTTCCGAATAATGGGGCAGACCCAACCCACAGGCTAAATACTAATTAAACAGCCAGTCAAGTAAAGCCAAGTGGTGCTATCTTAGAGGTCTACGTATGCGGAAGCAAGCCAGATCAGCGGTCTTTGCCAAATATGAACTTATTATCATAGAGAACGCTCACCATCGGGCTGGTGGAAGGCGGAGACCAGCACCATCTTTAAGGCGCGGCACTTCGCAGCTCTCTACATTATCCTGCAGATATATGACAAATCATGAATTCTCCTAATGCAAACTTTAGGAACACTCATTTCTTTTTAACTATCCTGAGAAATTATATGGTATGTATTTGTGTATTTACAGATTAATGATGTAGAGACATATAGGATGTGAATATAGGCCTACACAAATATGTAGTCTTGAGTGACAGCTCTGAATATTAGTGGGTACACGCAGCTACATTCTGAGGCTTGTATGGCAGAGCATTTCTGTTTCTATTTAAATTACAGATGGAAGCTTTGTTATCAGCTGAGAGGGGGAGAGGAAATTATGTTTGGGGCTCATGCGGCACTGAGGCTGTTCCTTACAGTAGGAGACGACTTGTGCTGATTTGTGAATAAATTATCTCAATGGAGAATAATTGTGGAAAAAAAGAGGACAGAAAGTTGTCTATGGGTGGGGATGCAACTATGATCTTGGGGTTTCATATCCAGGTTGCTGAACGCACAGCAAGTTTCCACTGAAGTCAGGACCTGAAACAAAAATTAATAATCTTTATCTACAGAAAAGAAGGGGGAGAAAATCACCAAGTATACTACAAATGTCTGGTTTTTTTATAATTTATTTTTTTATTTCTTCAAGTTACATCTCAGTCACAATCCCTTCCCTACTCCCCCCTCCTGTCCCACCCTTCCACCTTCTTCCCCCCCAACAGCTCCCCCTTTCAGTCCAACAAATGGTTCCTTCTCTTATAACAGTAAATTCTATACAAAACAACAGAAATAAATATGCCACATTTATGAGAGTTAAATGGCTTAGCATACATTCCCAATGTCCAGTCCATACATATTTGGCCACTGACTTTAACATTCTACTATCTAACCATCTCCATGAGTTTAAAGTTCTATATCTGACTCAGCTTTCATACTAACTTGCATCACAATTTTATACAACTGTTTCTTTATTTTCAATTTTTATTAGCACTTTGAGAATTTTGTACAATATATTTTGATTATATTTACCCTCCCTCTTCTCTTCCCAGATGCATTTCCCTACTTACCCAACTTGGTGTCATTCTAACTTTTTTTAAATGTTCATTTATTACTTCAAGATACATCTCCATTGTAGTGCCCTCTTTCCACCTCTCCTGGTTCCACCCTCCTACCCTCTCTTTCCTCTCCCATCCATCCCACTCCTCTGATGTGGAGTGTCCCTACATATCAGCCCCTCTCAGTTCAGCAGTCATATGAGGGCTAAGGGCTTTTTCTTATACACTGAGGGCCTACATGGTAGCACCCCTAGGGAAAGTAAGTCTGGTGATATCTTAGAAAACTTGGAATAGCCCCACCTCAGGACCCAACCATTCTAACCCTTTTGCAAGTGCAGTAGGTGCTGCCAATATACACTTTAATTTTTAGCCTTCCTCGGATGGGTGGTCAACCTATTAGGGGTTATGTTCTTAATGAGAACCCACTCTCCCTCTCAGAAGCTATCACTGCCATTAGCTCCTTAGCTTGAGGCTCAGCTTTGTACTGACCTCCCTCTCCACCCAGGGATTTTGACTGGGTTCCTGCACACTGTCACAAACACTGTGCATTCATCTGCACAGTTTCTCTGCTGTGTACAGGAAGACGCTGCTTCTTTGTAATTGTTGATTGCCTTTGGCTCTTAAAATCTTTCTCTCCTGACTTCCATAATGATCTCTGAGCCTTTGGAGGAGGGGGTGTGGTACAGATGTCCCATTTAGAGCTGAGAGCTCTCTACGTTTTGATGAGCTGTAGATCTCTGTGTTAGTTGCCATCTACAAGATGAAGCACATCTCTGATGGAGGTTCAGGGATGCCCTAATCGGTGGGTGTGATGATAAGTCATTAGAAGTCTGTTTAAATTCTATGCCCACTTAGCACAGTATGTTTCCCATAAACATACTGGCTTTTCTAGCCAGAGTTTATTGGTTCTGGTAGCACTGTAAGTGCAGGTTTCAGCTTGTGAAGCAGAACTAAAATTAGACCAGAAAGTGAAGTTGCTTCCATGATAACCATGGCAGTGTTGCACCAAATGGGCAATGTCTTACCAAGCCTCTTGTTATTTTAGCTTTTAGAGTGTGGTGGCTAGTTTTATGTCAACTTTACACAAGCTAGAGTCACTTGGGAAGAATGACTCTAGATTTAGAAAATGGCTGCATAAGATCTTCATGCAGGCAACTTTGTATGGCATTTTCCTAAGAATGTTGGGGGGTGGTTCCAACCCACTGTGCGTGGTGCCAACCCAGGGCTACTGGTTCTGGGTGCTGCAAGCCTGCAAACTGAGTATGCCAAGAGGACCGCGTGAGCAGTATTGTTCCATGGCCTTGACATCAGTTCCTGCCTTGAGTTCCCTGTGAAATAAACCCTTTCTTCCCCAGGTTGCTTTTGGTGATGGTATTTTCATCACAGAAATAGAGACCATGAATCACAGGGCTTACAACGGGATAAGACAGATGATGACTTTTCTTCTTTACCAGAATGTGTAGCATCTTCCAGCACTATAGAAACTATCCAGTAGGGATGGAGCTTCCAGGTCAATAGAAACTTAACATTTCCATGTTCTCTGAATCAAGTATGTGGTACTTTCAGGAACAGAGTCCCATGGTCATGTTCTGGAGGGTAACCACAGCATTGACATTAGCCTATAATGTTTGGGGGGGGTACCACAGCATTGACATTAGCCTATAAGGTTTGGCGGGGGTGGGGGGGTCTGTGGAAACTCACTAACACCTTCAAAAGAGGCAACCCATTCCTGGCAGTGGGCTTTCCATTCCTTAGCCTGTGTTGTTTTGCTCCATTGTAGGATTAGGGTTTAACCTCTTTACATATGTGCATATGTATAGACTTTACTTCTATAGTAATAGGTTTCCATATGACCAGTTCATTTCAAAATATCTTTAGTGTTAAGGTTTCCTTCCCCATATCCCCTCTTCTATCTTGCTCTCCCGCCATTCACACTGTTTAACCATTCATGTTTCATTTTTCTCTTTAAATTTAATTTAAATTAAATTTACACACTGTGTTCATTCCCCCCTCTTATGCCTCATCCTTGAACTATGTAAGTATTCAAAACGGAACATGAATATCTGAAGAGTAAAAGGTAACATCCACCTGTAAATCCGTGGAGTTGGAAACAATCACCCTGAATGAGATAATGCAGACCCAAAAGTCAAATGTCTTATGTTTTACAAACACCTCTTAACATGCAAGCCAATAGCTCCAGAATCTGTGTGGTTTTGTGTGAGACAGGAAAAAAAAGAAGGTGCTATGATTCTTCAAAGGATTTAGATCTAACAGCTAAAAAATTAACTGAAAGCCCTTGGAAAGATGAGCAAATATGTGTACATCATGTAAACCACACACAAATATGTGTAATGTACAGGCCAGACACTTTCTTAGAAATGTTTTTAAAATACAGAATATAAGAGAAGAATCATGTAAACAACACTTGTAATTCTATTAAATTCTTTTCATAGATCTTGACTCCTAAATAGAAGAACAACGAAGAGGGAAGAATATTTTCTTCTAAATTACAGACTTGAAAATAATAATCCTATGACTTAAAAGCCAGAGAAAATAGCCCCCTCTGTCTCTATCTTTCTTTCTCCATGTGTAGGTGTGTTTTATCATAATGAGGCATCTTCAAGGGTATAATATCTTGCTTTTAATAACTGCAGGAATAATTAAACATGAGTAGAGAAAAAAATGTTCAGAAATTGCTTTTGGCTACTGATGATTATAACAAAAGTGACAGGGTCTGTCTTCAGCTGAACATTTACTGAACCAGATACTGCGTGTTCTAAGTCAAACCGTGTTACATTATAATGCACCATATATTAACACATAATAAAATGCTTAATGTTATCATAATCAATGATATATATAATTTGTTATGATAAGGTAACAATATTATAAAATTTATGTAACTTATATACAGTATATATTTGTCTAATCCATTTAATTTAAAAAACATATTTCCCATTTTACAAATGAAGTCAGAGTGTACTTCACAAAGATTGACTCCCATTGTGCAGCACAGCCAAAAAACAAACAAACAAACAAAAACAAACAATGGCAATCTGAATGCAGATTTTAAATAATGTGGTAGTAGTAATAGAGCATTCCAAGATCTGACTGATGATCAAAAAAATGTAAAGTCTGTAAATAAAGATTAAATTTAGGCTGTATGAAACATGATTTGGGTTTTTTCCACCTCACCTGCAAAACTAACCCTGTTACAACCTCAGGGTGAAAAGAAGTCTCAACTCAATTCAATAATAGATTTAAAATTTTTAAATTTTAATTCTCCTAGAATTTTATAAGATGTGTTTTGGTCATCCCCTACCTCTGCCCAGTCCACTCCCAATTCCCTCCCCATCCAATTTTGTGTATTGCTCGTTTATTTTTGTGCCCACAATGTCTAATCTGTGCTGTCCATAGATTCTTTGATGTGTGGGCTTCCACTAGAGTGTGGTCAACTACGCTCAGTTCTCTCTCATGCAGCATTATGAGTTGCCAATAATTCCTGGGCTAAGGGTGGGACATAGTGGCCACCTTTCTTCTCCATCTTGTAATTTGGTCTGATTTGAACGTGCACCCACCTTGTGTGTGGCCACAAACACTGTGAGTTCATTGCATATGTGCCCTGTTGCATACAGAAGGTACTATTTCTTGCAGCCATCCATTGCCTCTGGCTCTTACACCCTTTCTGCTTCTTCTGTCACAATAATCCTTGAGGCCCAGGAGGAAGGAGTATGATACAGTTGTCCCATTGGGGTGGAGCATTCATTGTACCGTCTCTTATTCTGCTTATTCTCTGTACCCTGACAGGCTGTGGGTTTCTGTGTGAACCATCATCTTCTGCAAATAGAACCTTCTTTGACGGGGATTAGATGTACTAATCTATGAGTATAAGTCACAAGGAGCCAGTTTAACACTGTGCACATTTAGCATGGTAATAGTAGTAAGTTATTCCCTAGGAACTATGACCTGTCTCTAGCCACATGTTCTTAATAGTAGCACAAAGTATAGGTTTCAAATAGTAGAGAAGGCCTTGAATCAAATTAGAAAATGGCTGGAGTAACCATTAGAAAATGGCTGGACTCCTGTGATGTCCTGGCCACAATGCACCAGTGTTATTTTCACGGGCAGGGTTAGCAGCTGTGTAAGAGTGATGATTACTTTTCTCCTCTGGCAGCATGTGTAGCACCTTCCAGTATGGTGAAAGCTAGCCAATAGGGATGAAGCTTCCCAGGGGTTGACCAGCTTGATAACTGCTTGTCCTATGACTCCAGGGTGTAGCATCTTCAGTACCAGGGTTTTACTGTCACATTCTGGAAGATCACAAATAGCTTTGGCAGTGAAGGTCTATGAAACTTTACCGGCCAACAGCTCCAGAACAGGGAACCCACTATGCCACTGGCCTTTCTATTTCTTAGCCAAATAGGCCTATTCTCACCTGTTACAGGATGACTCTATTTTAAAATATACACATGGAAGTTTATATGTTATTGCACAGGTTTCCACGTGATCTTTACAAAAGATCTTTATTAATATTTATTCTTCCCTCCTCTACCTTGCCCTTGAATTCCCCACCATGATATAACCATTTCTATTCTGTTATTTCCCTTCAAGCTTCTGTTTTCTGTCTCTCAATCTTTGAAAGCCTCTCCACCATGGCCCCATGCTAATTTTACTCATACAGGTATTCCAAATGAAGCATAAATATCTGAAGATTCAGAACATCTGCAAATGAGAGAGAACATATGAAATTATGAAATTCACTGGGAAATGGATCAAACTGGAAACAATCATTTTGAGTGAGGTTTTCATGGTAATTGTTCCCCCAGGAGAGGAACCAAATTGGAGACAGTGCTGTTTTCACAGTTTTACAAATAATGAAATTGAGGGAAAGAAATGTTAAATCATGTCCCTAGGTTTGTTGTTATCATAGACATTATATTCAAACATTTGTAATCATTAATATTTTAATAAATTTTAATAAATATGAACACCTAGAGGAAAATCTAGGTTTCTCTATCATACTGTGAAACCTCAAAGAAAAGGTAATATTATAGAGTCTGTTAAGAGTAAATGGATTAAAATCAAATGGAATTATTACACCGATAAATTGTTTTCTAAATGTTATGCAGATCTTAAAAATTAATTTTATTATTTATCTCTCTCAGGTCTCTGAGGTGGTTGAAGACTAGATAACTAGAGTCTCATAGTTAAATTTGAGTTGTTTAGGAATTAAGAGGGTGTTCTGGATCTAAGAAGATGTTTTTAAAATTGTGATACAAGTTAGTATGAAAGCTGTGTTGGATGTAGAACTTTAAACTCATGGAGATGGTTAGATAGTAGAATGTTAAAGTCAGGTGCCAAATACATATGGACTGGACATTATTTCTGTTGTTTTGTATTGTATTTATTGTTATAAGAGAAAGAGCCATTTGTTGGACTGAAAGGGGGAGCTGTTGGGGGGGGGAAAGATATACTTTAAACTTAAAAAAAAAGGAAGGGATGGGTGGAAGGGTGGGAGTGGAGGGGGGAGTAGGGAGGGGATTGTGATTGAGATGTAACTTGAAGAAATAAAAATTAAATTAAAAAATTAATTTTATTTTTGGAATTGTTTTCATATTTACAGGATCTCTACTTTCACCCGGGGGATACTGGTGCATGATCTGTCATGTCTGCTTGTCTGTGTGTCATGCCCTGGTTGCACTCAAAAGAAGCGGTAATACAATGGAAAATCTATTGTAATGGAAGAAGTACATGAAAGATGTTATATCAACAGAGGAAAGAGGGTGTGTTAGGAATCAGGTGCTCCCTCCGCCGGCCTTCAGCTACACCAGCTACCTCCTCAGCAGTCACCTAATGCCGTTTAAAAATTACCCACCATCAGAGACCTATCTCGTCTTCACTGTCTTGTTTGCTCTCTCTCCCCCTCATGTCCCTGCTCCAAATGGCCTTTTGTGACCCCTGCCAGCAAATGTTTTGCATGAGATGTGTTGTGTGGTGGGATCTCTGTGGCATAGACCCATAAATTCCAACAGACAGTGTCAGTCACAAAGCCCGAGAAAAGAATCTTAATTTCATTATAAATGACAGAAACTTAGTTGGTGCCAGGTGGATAATTTTAAAGAGCTGATCAGGTTGGGAGATTGGAGTGAGATATACCAGGGTTCAGACCTCAGTTTTGGAACTTTGGTCAAGTTATTCAAATTTTAGAGGCCTTAATTTACTCTCCTATGACATCAGGACTATTATTCTAAATGATGTCTAGCTTATAACAAATGGTTAGTTTTCAGGTAGATGTTGTAAACCAAAAATTCAACTACCTGATAAAACTTGAAGAATCTGGATGGAAAGACCATAATAATCCAAACAAAAAGTCCTCAGGGAAAAAAATTTGTGTCTAGTAGAAAAAGCAAAACCAAACAGGATGATGGTGGACAGGTAGCAGCTAGGAATCATCTAGCTGCCATGAAAAAATGCAATGAAGAGATGTCTTTGTGGTTTGGTGAGGAATCATTTGGATGTATACCCAGAAGTGGTATGGCTGGATCCCAAGGCAGAGCTATTCCATAGTTTCCAAGATATCACCTGACTGATTTCCATAGTGGTTGAACAAGTTTGCACTCCCATCAGCAATGGAGGAGTGTTCCCCTTTCTCTACAACCTCACAGCATGTGCTGTCATTTGAGTTTTTGATCTTAGCCATTCTGACAGGTGTGAGATGGAATCTCAGAGTCATCTTGAGTTGTGTTTCTCTGATGATTAAGGATGTTGAGCATTTCTTCAAGTGTCTCTCAGCCATTAGAGATTCCTCTTTTGTGAATTCTTGGTTTAGCTCTGTTCCCCATTTTTTGGTTGGGTTATTTGGTTTCTTGGTGTTTAGTTTCTTGAGCTCTTTATGAATTTTGGATATTAGACCTCTGTGGTAGGATTAGTGAAGTTAATATAGAATCTAGCTGCATAGGGATTTTGGATTGGCAGAAACTTGGTGTCTCAGGTGAAAGGATGGGTGGATCCAATTACATCCGGATGTGATTAACATTGAAGGGTGTGCCTTGAAAGCCTGCCAAGAGCAGATGACATCATTGATCATGGGACCACAGGACGCACTGCTGTGGATGCGTGCCTTGGAATGCCTGCCAGGGACTATGGCAATGAAATGCCCCTTTCACAGCCAAGATAATTACAACACAGTATGACACAAGGGATTTAAATTGGAAGCCCATTTGGCCTTGACCCAGCCCTCCTCCTCTTCTTCCTCTGCCAACACAACAGGAGACCTCACTGCACTGCAATACATCACCATTTTGCACTGATCTGCTAGGAGTCCACACTAGTGGAACACCAGGCAGACCCTTCCTGGTGCTCCAGAACATCTAAACAGAGAATTATCTCCCCTCAGAGCCCGAAAGCACCAGAATGGCCAGAACACCAGAGGGGAACCCTTGGAGCCCCAGAGCATCATAACTGTGAGACCAAGAAACTTTTCATCTTGCAAACAATTGGGCCCTAGGACTGTAGAGGCAATTCTTGGCTGATTAAAAGTCCGCTCTATTTCAATGGTTGAAACAGATCAAATTTATAAACTGGCCTTAAGATCTGACAAAAAAGACTCACAGACTTTAAGATTGAAAGACTTATTGAAAACCAGCCACCCGTATGGATTTATGCCAAGATAATTAACCTGAGAGAATTAATATCCTTTTAAGAAACTTAAGTTAGTGTTAAGTGTTTGTTTTTTATAGATATTAGAGTATTTTAGGCAGTAAGATATTCTTAGATTATAGGGTTTAGAATTAGGGTTTGGGTTTTAGGATTTAGGAACTTTATAGGTAATTGTTAAGTATTAATAAATATATAAATATAAATAAAAATTTTCTGTTACAGCCCTCTGTTTGATGGGGATTGGTAAAGAACTTTTGTCAATCTGTAGGCTGCTGCTTTGTTCTAATGACAGTGTCCTTTGCCTTACAGAAGCTTTTCAGTTTCATGAGGTCCTATTTATTGATCATTCATCTTAGAGCCTGAGCTATTGGTGATCTGTTCAGGAAGTTGTCACCTGTGCCAATGAGTTCTCCTCAACTATGTTCATAACAGCTTTATTTGTAATAGCTAGAAACTAGAAACAACCCAGTTATCCCTCAACTGAAGAATGGATTAAAAAAAAAAAAACTATGGTACATTTACACAATGGAATACTACTCAGCTATAAGAAACAAGGAAATTATGCAGTTTTCTGTAAAATGGATGGAACTAGAGAAGCTCATCCTGAGTGAGATAAACCAGACTCAGAAAGATAAACATGGCATCTATTCACTTACAACTGGATTTTAGCCATATAGTACAGGATAAATATCCTACAACAGACTGAAAGGAACAGGGGCATAGACTTCATTACCTGTTAGAGGGACACTTTTCCCTAGTGGACCTGCCATGTAGGCCCCCAGTGCAAGAGGAAGCTCTTAGCCCTCATATGGCTGCTGAACTGAGAGGGACTGATAAGTAGGGGCACCCCAAATCGGAGGAGTAGGATAAGTGGGAGAAGGTGGGAAGGTGAAAGGGTAGGCCCGGGAGGGGTGGAGGGAGAGGACTGTGATGGAGATGTAAATTGAATAAATAAACATTTTTTAAAAATGCAATGAAAGAGAGACTGAGGCAGGAAGAACACGCCTGAGTGGCAGCTGCAGAAATATCAAAGGAAGTTGACAATATAGTGTTTGATGCTGGACTTCTCAGAATTGAGAGTCCTGTTAAATCATTTCCAGTATTTTCTTCTGAACATCATTCTCACTTTCATCTGAGAACAAAGTTGTGCCTGAGAGCAGGGTTGCAGGAGACCTCCTAAGACTAAGGATGTCACTGGAGAATCCTGACCCTCAGAGCAGCAAAAGTGAACGTGTTGATAAGACATTATTTTCAGATACTCCTGACAGCAGGTGCAGTTGAGTAGAAGACACTCCCTGTCCTGTAGATCAAGATTCAAGTGACATAGAGCCTGATGTAAATAAGATAAATGTCAAAGTGGATTGTTTCCCTTGAAGTGATGAATTACCTCTTCCTGCTGCTGGAATGGCAGCTGATACTGATACTAACCCAAAAGAAGCAATTTCAGATGTGGACGGAGTCGGACTACATTCTAAAATCACCTTCCAAGATGTGCTGATGAGTAATCCTGAGAAAAACATCCCCTTGAAGAGTCACTCCTCACAGCAAGAAGCTGAAGTGTTCCATTCAGGACCACTACATTAAAGTCTCACTTCTGAGTGCTACCTTCTTGATCCACCAGGCCTAACCTTCACCAGCCCCAGCATGCAGGAGACCAGACAGCAAGATCACGCCAGACACTTCTCCTTTGGTGATGACCTCATTATCTTCTCACCTTTAAGACCCTGAAGTAAAGAACACCAGGAGAACTTTTTAAATTTAAAAATAATTCTAACATTTTTCTTCACATCATTAATATATATTATTAAACTGTTGGAAATTTTGAAAATATGCACTAGTACTCACTTCTGTTTGGTCTGTTTATATTGTATTACACAATCTTTTAATGTTCAGTGTTCACAAAAGCACTTTAGTGGTGATTCTGTAAGACTCTTCAGTAAAAACTCTAATTTAAAACATTGAGTGGGTAGCAAGTAAAAAAAAAAAAGCTATCAGAAACAATGAAATTATGCAATTTGCAGCCAAATAGATGGAACTAGAGAAGCTCATCCTGAGTGAGCTAACCCAGACTCAGAAGGATGCACATGGCATCTATTCACTTATAATTGGATTTTAGCCATATAGTACAGGATAACTATCCTACAACCAATGCATCAAAGGGACCATGAACATAGACTTTGTTTCCTGTCAATGAGAAACTTTTCCCTAGTGGTGCTGCCTTGTAGGTCCCCAGTGTATGAGGAGGCTCTTGGCCTTCATATGACTGCTGAATTGGGGCGGGGGACTGTTATGTAGGGACACTCCACTCCAGAGGAGTGGGATGGAAGGGTTAGGGGGTAGAGGGTGAGAGGGCGGGACTGGCAGGGGTCAAAAGAGGACACTATGATGAAGATGTAATCTGAAGCAGTAAATAAACATAAAAAAGGACATCATGAAATTTACAGGCAAATGGATGGAACTAGAAAATATTCTGAATGAGGTATCCCAGACCCAGAAAGACACACATGTTATGAACTCAATTATAAGTGGATATTAGCCATAAAGTACAGGATAACCATGCTACAATCTACAGATCTAAAGAAGCTTAGTTACAAGGAGGGTCCAAGGGAGGATACTTGAATCTCACTCAGAAAGGGAAATAAAATAGACATCTGAAGTAGATGGAGGGAAGGAACTGGGTGGGAGATGGGGTGGGGAGGACAACAGAGGTAGGGATCAGGTGTGGGGAGAGCAGGGGTGGTTGGGGGAGGACTGAGAGAATGGAGAGTGGTGAAGAGGAACCTCTAGGACAGGTATGGGAGTCCAAGGGGGTGATCTAGATGAGATTCCTAGCATTGGGGGATATATAGCCTGGAATCACCACCTCCTGTAGCCAGGTAAGACTTCCAGTGGAAGGAGGGAGACACCAACCCATCCGTAAAATCTTCAACCCCAAATTTGCCCTGCCTACAAGAAGTGCAGGGATATGTAACAAGTAAATGCATACAAATATACAATCATATCTCAGAGTCATCTGTCTGTCATGAATTGAGATTCAAAAAATAAGAGATGGAATAATTATTTATGATAATAAAAATGGAAAAAGAAAATCACTAGCTGCAGTTACAGTAACCTAACATCAGTGAACACACAGACAGATGACTCTGAGATATAATTGTATATTTGCATGTATTTACTTGTTACATATTCACTTTGTATACTCATTTATAAAGGTGCTTAAAAAAAAAAAAAGAAGTGCAGAGATAAATGTGGAGCAGAGATTGAGGGAATGGCCAACCGATGACTGGCCCAACTTGAGACCCAGCCCATGGGAGAGGACCAACCCATGACACTATTAATGATATTCTTCTATGCTTGCAGACAGGAGCCTAGCATAACTGTCTTCTGAGAGACTTTACTCAGCAGATAATGGAAACAGATGCCGAGACTCACAGTCAAACAATAGGCAGATCTTGGGGAATCTTGTGGAAGAGTGGGAGGAAGGATTGAGGGAGCTGGAAGGGGTCAAAACACCACAAGGAAAAACAGAGAAAACTAACCTGGGCCCATTGGGGCTCACAGAGACTGAACTTTCAACCAAAGAGCATACATTGGCTGGACCTAGGCCCCCTACTCATATGTAGCAGATGTGCAGCTTGTTCTTCGTGTGGGTCTCCTAACAACTGGAGAGGGGTCTGTCTGATTCTGTTGCCTGTCTTTGGATTCTTTTCCCATAGCTTGGGTGCCTTGTCTGGCTTCAGTGGGAGAGGAAGTGTTTAGTCCTGCTGCGACTTGATGTGCCAGGGTGGGTTGGTACCCAAAGGGTACCTCCTCTTCTCTGAGGAGAGGGAGAAGGGGCAAGGGAGATGTGAGGGTAGGACTGGGAGGAGAGAAGGGAGGGGCTTGTGATCAAGCAGTAGAGTGATTAAATAAATTAATGGAAAAAAATCCTGAAAGACTTACAAATCCTACTTTTTATGAAAACCCATCAAAATAAGCAGTCTAATTTTAAATGTTAGTGAGCATTTGACTTAAACTTATCAACATAAACAAACTCTTATTAAGGAAAAGAAACAGTCTTTAAAAACTCACCAGGAATGGGATTTCATGGCCCAGCTTCCAGAATGTGGATTTTAATGGAACTGAAAGAGCATCAGTGAATATCTTTGGTCATTTGTAAACTACAGAGTTGTTGGAAGAACTAAATGAGTTCTAAATACAAGACTGTTCCTCTTTCTCAGTCAGCACTAATTTTCTGTCTTCATTGGAGGAAAATGTGTTACTTGATTTTGCTTGAGAATAGCTTGTAGGTCATTGTGTTTTCTTTTGCTTGATTTTCTGAGTCCAGAGTCAAATAAAATCTACTTATTAGCCTTTACTTTTGAAGCATACTCAACAGAAAAAAAATAGCTGTTGGGAATGATTTGATTTTAGTAAAGTTACATGCAAGTCCAGTGACAAGTGAGTGGACTCTTCTCTAAGACTTTAGATCACCTGTCAAAAAAATCTATTATAATACTTTTGCAAGGCTTACTGTCAGATAGCCAATTCTTCATTACAGAGAAATTGTATCTTGTTAGTCTTTTTCCTTTCTTGTCAGTTTTTCCATCTTCCAGACATTCTCAAGATTGATTTAACATTAAGTAGACCTTCCTGTTCATTTTTCACACACCCAGGATATGATTTATCTATATATAGAAGCTTCCTTTGCTGGATTAATCACCTCCTAAAATCATTCCTCCAACCTTACCCAGGTCCACACACATGGTGTATGATATAAGTTCTACCACTCCTGTATACAGTAACTCAAGATTATGTTGATTTTAAAAATGCTATCATTGTGGATCTGATCCTTCACAATTTTGCTAAAAGTAATAAACTAATAGTTTGTAGTTCCAGACACTTTAGGAAGTGATTGATGAAAATTCACTGAGTAACTTAAGGGTAATTTTATTACTTTCATTACTCATTCAGACAATTTGAAATAAAATCTATAGGGTCTAACTTTTCAATTTTTCTTTCCTTTTAGGTTTTCTATAGTGTTTCTCTCTTAGAAACATTAATTTGGCTGCCTTTTGTTTAGTTTTTCTGCTTCATATGTTATTTGAATATCTCAACTATTATTATGTGTATAGTTAAAATATAACTTTTGAAAATGAAAAGGAATATGTCTGTTGTTATTGCTCAAGTATAAAAAAACAGAATGAAAATGCAAAGTTAGTAATGTTTAGGTTCTGAAGTTTTATGAATATTTATGAAGGTTTTGAAACCATAAAACAAGAAAAAGAAACATAATTTCCCAATATATCTTCACAAATAAGTCACCAGTGGCTTTTACTTAATTAGTTTAAAGAAGGGCTATGGATAATAATGGGTTAATTTATACAGTTTTTATAATGCTTTGGAGATGCTATAAAATAAGTTTATAGATATAAAAGTGATAAGAATTACATGAAAGCCACAAGGGTTAAATCCTGTCCTATAAGTGGAACTTATGTCTGAATCTAAGGGACAAAAGTCATAAGGAGGAAATTTTTGAATTCTTCATCCATTGAGTTATCAGTCTGCTAAGTTATTAATTAACAAATAACCACCACCTTAGGTTTAATAATCTTATGTTTAGAAATAGTAGTTAATCTTTGCTAAGGGCTCAATAGTTTATCTTACTATATTTTCAGGAAATCTCACATATCCTTATGTATCCTGTATGAATGATATTCGCAAAATTATAAATTATAGGAAACTACAGATTTTATTAAATTACCTTTATAATAATTCCACAAGTGAAAATACTAAATATTCAGTTATTGTTTTAAATTAACATTGTAAGTGGAGTAGTTTTTCTGATTACAGCAACTTGTGAGATTTTTAAAAAAGATTTATTTATTTTATTTTTATTATATATGTATAGATGTTTTGCCTGCATGTGTACCATGTGCATGCAGTGTCTTCAGAAGCCAGAATGCATTGAGTCTTCTGCTGCTGGAGTTACAGACTGTTGTTAGGTTCTGTGTGGATGCTGAGATTCTAACCAGGGTACTGTACAAGAGCAACAAGGGCTCTTAACTGCTGAGGCATCTCTCCAGGACTGGCATTTCAAATCTTTAACATTACATTTTTTTATTAATAAAACAAAGGTTCACTTTTGAATTTTTTATGAGGTATTGCTCATAAATTCTCAGTATCTCCTTTTTGTCTCTACACAGTTTTGTTGTTGTTGTTGTTGTTGGTGTGTGTGTGTGTGTGTGTGTGTGTGTGTGTGTGTGTGTGTGTGTGTTTAGGTGGTGGGCCATAGTGATCCACACTCATGTGAAGGTCAGATGTTGAGTCAGGTGTACTTTTCAATTATCATCCTTTTAATTTTACTTTGAGACAGAGTTTCTTACTGAACCCGGAGCTTGCTGATTCAACTAGACTGGCTGGTAAGGGATATTCCTGTTTCAGATTTCCCAGTGTAGAGATTACAGATGTTCATCACTAAGTCTGCTTTTTACTTGAATATTAGAGATCTGTTTTAGTTAAGATTGCTACTGCTGCGGTGAAACCATGACCAAAGCAAGTTGGGAAGGGAAGGATTTATTTCATTTATGCTCCCACATTCCTAATCATCATCAAAGGAAGTCAGGACAGGAACTCAGACAGGGCAGGAACCTGGAGGCAGGACCTAACTCTGAGGCCATGTAAGAGTGCTGCTAACTGACTTGCTCAGCTTCCTTTCTTATAGACCCCAGAATCGCCAGCGCAGGGATGACACCACCCACCGTGGGTTGAGTATTCTTTAATCAATCACTAATTAAGAAAATCCCATAAAGTCAGATCTTACGACAGTATTTTCCTCAGTTGAGGTTCTCTTCTTTCAGATGACTCTATCCTGTGTCAAGCTGACCTAAAACTAGCTAGCACAGGATCTAAACTCAGGTCTTCATGCATGTGTAACAACACTTTACTGGCTGAGCCATCTTCCAAACCATGGTTTGCCTTTTATTGAAGTGGGTTCTCATAGACATAGTATCTCCTTTTGGCATTTTTTTTTTCTTAATGTTTCATTATTGGCAGACAAGGCCAGAGAATTCTCAAAATTCTATAATTTTTTTTTACCTGATTTAAACTCGTATTAGAGATCTCTAGAATAACAGAATGTATAGAATAAATCTCTCCCTATCTCTCCATATATATTTGTGTGTGTGTGATAATGACTTATAGGCTGTGGTCCAGTTGTTGCCTGATTATGGAAGGTCCAAAAATATAGAATTATTCAGCCCACAAAACTGGATGTCTTCAGTATACACCAGAATCCTCCCCCACCCCCAAAATGCAGGCTCTAATGTCAGCAAAGGAACGAAATTGCTCGTGATGGGAGGAGGAAGGAGGAGAGAGAGAGCTTTCCTCTTCCGTGTCCTTATATGTGTCCGTTTATAGGACTCCAGCAGAAGTGTGGCCCAGATTAGAGGTGGGTTTTCCCAGCTCGTGTGTCTTCCCACCTCAAAGATCCAGATTAGAAGTGGATCTTCCCACTTCACATGATCCATTAAGAAAAGAAAAATTCCTCAGTTATGCCCACCCAATTTTAGATTTTAGTTAATTCCAGATGACAATCAAGAACAGTCACCAAAGTCTTTTGCCAGAAATATAGCTACTTTATGTAGGTAGTTATTTTTACAATAAGTAAGTTTACTACAGTCTGTTATCATTATATATTATTTCAATATTATCTGGCTAATTAAGATTTTTTTTCACCTTGCTTCACAAAAATAAGTACTTCAGAAACCAAGTATTGAGAAATTAGTGATAGGTTGGAACGATTTCTGCCAACCAAAGAAAAATACAAGAATTTTTTATGGTAAGAAAATATGCAGAAAAAAAAATTGACAGCCTTTTATTTTGAGCTTTGCAAGTGGAAAAGGCAAGGAGGAAACATCCCTGCTGTGTGTGGCTGTTAGAGTGATTAGTGACTGTTGTATTGAAAGGCACCTGCTACAGTGTCTCAGGAAACAATGCTTTTGTCCTTCAGTCCGAGCTGCATATGCTCTGTGACCTACACATTAGATGGTCTCTCAATCTCAGGAAAATGTGGGTAGACAAATATGAGTTTTGCAAATTCAACAGAACATACTGCATAAAAACATAGACACGTTTTAAATATATTGTTTGTAAAGTGCATGTTTTTAATTTACAAGTGAATAGTTTAGCTATTTAAAAGAAGATATATGAGCCTGTGCCCCAGCTTAGTATGACCACCCCGGCTTGTATCACATACAACCTGTAGGCTTCCACCAAGACATTCCCTACCTGTACCCACCCACAAGTCCCGTTAGCCACTTCTACCACTCAACTGCATACCCAGACATCCCACTTCCTCCTCCAGGGTCTAGCATGAACTAACAAAGGAGGTGTAGACGTGCAGATCTCATCACAAGAATATTAACAATATGAAAGATCAAGCCAGAATCTTCTCTCCAAATAATACCATTCCTGAAGGAATGCTTGATCATGAGAATTGCCTAAAGGAACACAGGACACAGAATTTAAAAGAACAATCATAAACTTTGTCAAAAAACTAAGGAGTTTAAAGAACACCAGATTTTGTCTGGTTTGAACTTGTACAGATCTCATACCCACTGCCAGATTCTTTTGAGTTCATATGTGCATCAACCCTATTGTGTCTGGAAGATACTGTTTTCTTGGAGTGATTCTCCACCTTTTTTTATGCATAAATCACGGAGCCCTGAGGAGAGAGGTGTGATAAAGACATACTATTTAGACTGAATACCCCAAAGTTTCTGCATTTCTATATATAAATAACAAGCATACTGAGAAATCACTTAAACAGTACCTTTCACAATAGCTTCAAGAAATGAATATTGGGATAACTTTAACAAAGCAAGTGAAAGTGTTTCATATGTATTTAGGAATTTGTATGTTTGTGTGCATGTGTGTTTGTATGCATGGATGCATGTGTGTGTGTGTGTGTGTGTGTGTGTGTGTGTGTGTGTGTATGTAACAACAATTAATGAAAAAGAAGCCATGAATTTGAAGGAGAGCAAGGAGTAGAATATGGGAGGGTTTGAAAAGAGGAAAAGGAAAATGTTGTAATTATATTATAAATTAAAAAGATTATGTCAAAAAAACCAATAATGGATATTCAAAAGGCAAACATCTTAGAATGCTAATTAGGACATACAAGCTTAAAGTACCAGGCAAGATGCTACACTGAATAATTCAAAAGAAATAATAGACATTGATTGTCTTTTCCCTTATAGGTCATTTTCACAGAGTACCATGGAAACAAGCCTGAGAGCTTTATTTATAAAGTTTCCTTTATTATCTAACAAGTGGATTTTATCCTGTAGTTAACAGCTGCGTGAGTGTTGGACAAGATATGCACGTGAGATATGTTACTGAGCAGACTTGAATATGGGATAAATGACTAAGATTAATTTGAGGATTTCCACTGTAGTTTACCTTTTTTAAATACTGGAAACATAAAATTGGATTTGGAGATATTGAATGACAGTGGAGAGCGGGATATACAAATTTAAGTTTGATTACAATTTTGCAGGTATTAAGAATGCTCTAAGGCACAGACTATTAGTTTAATTACCTCTCTGAGATTAGAGAGCAAAGTCTTATTTGAGCCAAACTTCATGAAGGCCTGTGGTATGGACAGGATATACCACATATATACATGTATGTGTGAGTGGGCTGTCTCTTGAGCCAAGATCATGATACAGACTTGGATTGGGTGGCTCTGAGCCCTTAAATATATAGGGATTGGCTGTTCTTACTATATTCTTACCAGAAATACACAACATAATATTCAGTAGTTTCTTCAGATATGAAGTGACCTCAGCATACTGTCTTGTGTGTCTCAAGATAGAGCCTGATATTTCTTTACTTTTGTTTTTTCCTCTCAGAGGTTTTATGGCTCACACATTACATATATGTCCCGCTTTGCTTCCAACAAAACCGAAAGATCTACAAGTCATATATCACAGTTGCATTGCCACCATAAGCTTAAGGCTTGGCTTAGAGAAAGCTAGTGTGTGCTGTGGTGTGGTCTCCACATTCATTAATGCAATGGGAATCAATGCTTCCTTCTGGGTTCACTCTGCCAAAGACACTAAAGGAAGGGACTTCTCACTTCTGACCACCATCAGCTTGGCTTCCCCTTCCCTCTGGATACAGGCGGCTCTGCCTACTCCCCAGCACTCACCGCTGTTCATTCAAAGGGTACTTTCTCAGAGCCTGCTTGCCTGTTGTTTTTAATGTGATTATTGAAGCTCAATTATTCTTCCCATTAAGCATAGAGGTATAATATCATTTAATAAAGCATTTTATGATGTACTTATTTAGATACATGTTCTGGTTAAAAGGTAGTATCTCTTCACTCAGATTAGACTTAACTATGCTTTCCTTGAATAATGACTCAGTCTAATGCAGATCTCCCCTATTGCTATACAGCAGGTTAAAGCACATACTGTCAAACCACAGGCTTCTATTCAAAAGCCAGAATTCTTATTCAAAAACACAGACAAGTTGCTCATCCTCCTATTGATAAGGAACAATAATAACAGTGTTAGGGACTTGCTTGAATCAATGCCTGTAAAATAATCTTTATCTTGCCTGGCATGTGATAAGTGGCTGATGAATGCTACCTGGGGCATACTGAACACATAGCTCTTGACATATACTAATAGCACAATTTCTTCAATAATTAGGTAGAGAGAAAGGTGGTCAAGGAAGGAGGACAGACCCTAGCTTCAGAAATCATATTAGTATTACAGTCTTACAATGTAAGACTGCATTCCTCTCTCTTCTACAAAATTATAAACTATAAAAAGGATTATGTCTCTTTACAAGTATATTTCATACAGAACTTCCAGCTTACTATACTACAAATAGTAGACACAGAAATATTTCTAAATGAATTGAGAAAAACAGAAGATACATTGTGTTTGTTGTATATGTGTACGTGTCCATGTGTGTGTTCACGTGTATGTGCCTGGGTGCATGCACAACATGTGCATGTGTGTATGGAGGTCAGAGATTGACATACATGTCATTATCATTTGCACTTTATTTTTTGAGGCACAAGCTCTCTCTGTACTTAGACCTCACAGGTTTGGCAAGACTAGCTAGGTAGGAAGTTCCAGGGTTCACTTGTGTTTCTATTCCCCCATCCCCGCCCCCCAACACCAGGATTATAGGCAAGTACCATCACACACAGTTTTTATGTGGATAAGAGGACCCAGTCCAAGTACTTTAATAAATGAGTTTACCCCCAGCCCAAATATACAAATTTTCAAGAAAGTTGTTTAATGTTTGTTGCCATATTAGATTGAAGACTTCATTAAAGAAGGGAGTAGCCATGTTTTTTCATTTAAGTTTGTGTATCTAGCCATTTGGTTGGATTGTAGAATACTTGGTAGAGTAACTAACCATATTGAACCATAGAGAAAAAGTTCTCAAACCACCTACATGTTGAACAAGAAATCTAAGTAATACTTACTCCCAGAAAAATGAGAGAAAACTAGAGAAACATTACCATAGACTAGACAATGCTTTTAAAAAATCTATTTCCCTACTTTTTTTGAGATTATAGTATATCATTACATAATTATAATTACATCATTCCCCCTCTCCTTTTCTCCCTCTAAACCCTCACATATACCCCTCCTTGTTGCCCTTCAATTTCATGGCCCCTTTTAATTTATATCCTAAATGTAAGTAGTTTTATCTTTCATTACATGATATTTTGAAAAGTTGTGGATATACGGTCTCTTAAAGATTACAATGTAAATACACAAAGTATTTAAAATATTCTTGGGAATATTTTTATTATTTTCAATCAAATTATTATAGTTAGTCTAGTCTTTGCCCTTAGGTTCCAGATGACTTCTCATTCATAGCATTGCTCTGCCACCAAGGGGCCAGACAACAATTTAAGGGCAGCTCTCAATGGGAGCTAGGCTCATCCTGCAGGACATTGCCTGGCTGTACTCCCGAAGTTGCCTGATAGGTTACCCAAACAGCCACTTCTCACTTGCAGTGAGAAATTACAAGACCTGCCTGTCCATCACATGTCGGAAGAGCTTCTTGCTGCTTCTACTGTCATCTTGATGTTTCCTTTTCTGGTATGTAATACTGAAAATGGATCCCATGAGGCAACTCTCACACTTGTTACCCTCCATTTCCTGAGCCTAACTGAATGTAAGTAATGGAACTGAATTTTAATGGCCCACTGTCCCCAGTGCCCTCCCAACCCTTTGGCAGATCTGCTTTGTAGCTTGACAAATATGACAGGCAAGGCTAACAGACCCTTAGGCCAGTAATATTCTCATTTTGAATCCATCATGGACATCAAAAAATAATGAGATTTCTTGAAACTATGCCAGCAGTGAGCTCATGTAGCAGTGACATGACAGATTTACTTAAGCACTTACAAAGGAGTAGCCAGGACACCCGGACACCCGGGTCATTTCCCAGTGTGTAGTATCGATGCATGGAAAATAGGTATTTTTAAAAATCACATCGTCTAGGGTCTATTTTTCCTCCAAACCTACTCCATTTCCATTTCCAATACCACTTCTGTCATGTGATTTACTCCTTAGAGTGCTACACGGAAATTTAATTCTGCTACTCTTCTCTTGGGAAAGAGAAGATATTGAAGGGATATTCAAACCAGTGTGCCTCGTACTACTGTTTTCAATAACTGAGCCATTTAAAATGATAGGTTGAAACTGGACAACTTAAATGGCTTTTGACATGGTCTCAGGACTGATATGTTGATGATTGGAGGGCTGGAGATATTGTTGAGAGACAGGCCCTGATCACTGTGAAGAAATATGTTTCTATTATTAATAATCACAAAGTATATTGGAGAAAATAAATGGATGTGGGGAACATTTTGCCATGTTTCTAATAGGCCTATTGATTTTCTACTTTGCATCATTCTGCAAAGAATATAAATTTCTGACACCATGGTAGAGTCAAGGCCACTTAGTGACAGTCCCCTCTAACAATCACCAATGACATGAAATAAACTGTCCTCAAATGGCCCAAGATATACACTTAGTACTATGATTAGAAAACCTTACTCTTGATATGTATTAATTTTTGGTTTAGAGCTGTCCCTGCCCCTCACATGCTGTAGCCCTTGGGAGAGCAGGCCTGCCACCTTGCCTGGGCAGCACAGTACAGCTGGATTTTGGGGGATGCGTGTGAACCAGCCCCGAGAATGTGAGTGTGGGAGAGCCAGCCTGCCTTTTGTCTACTTTTCAGTGGTGTTGGCAAGAAAGAGATTCCCTCCACTGTCTGATGCTCTCACCACAGGTAGCAGGCAGAAGAGTTGGCCCTAATGGGGTCATGAGAGCAGGAGAGCTGGTTCAACCCCTTACCTGCCCTTGCACTTGGGAGAGCAGGCCCTGCACCTTACCTGGGTAGCACAGTAGAACTGGTCCTGAATGTGGGGGTTGCAAGCCCAGAACCAGGGCTTTGAGTTGGCCCACCCCAACATATACCCCATGGATGAATTGTTGGAATATATGAAGAGGCCAGTTCCACAGATCCAAAACTACAGGATCTCCATGACACAAGACAGTTACAGTACATCTGAGAGAAGTCCCGGTGAGTTCCAGTACTGACAAAGTAGCAGAAGCAAGAGGCCTCGTACCAGACCAAGGAGTCATTACAGTGAACATTTACTAGCAAAATCAAAAAAAGGGGGGGGGGGGGGGGGGAAAAGGGAATATTGTGGAACACACTGAAACCACTACAGGCTCCACAGTGAGATTTTTTTTTATGATGGGGGAGGTTGTAAGGGTGGAGGGTGGTGGGTCTGAGGGGAGGTGGGAGATGAGAGGTAACAGAGCACATGATATGAAATTCACAAGATAAAAAAAAATCATTAAAAAGAAAAAAAACATTTTGGTTTAGAAATGTATGCTATTAGGATGAATGACAAGCAAGAGCCCCCACCAGAGCTTGCATTATCCCAGCAGAGCCAGGAGGCGGCAACCGGGAGCCTCCCTGAGACGGCTGCTGCAGTTGCCTTTATTCCCTGTTGTTAGTATCATGAGAGGTGTTGGTTGAATACACAGTATCCTAATATTCCTCTAGTGCTCCTAACTAATGGAAAATTGTTTGATAATTGTTATTTGTGGTGGAACGTAGATAAGAACCAGACTAGAAACCAATGCAGTTATCTATAAATGGAGGATGTGTGAAACACTCCACATCAGTTACGTAGTATTGAGTTGAATGGTTCATTAATCTTACAGGTGAAATTGTATAAACATTAGTCTCTTGAAGTTCCCACATAACATTTTCTAATCTATTAGTGATATAATGAGATAGAAACTGAGTGGACAGTGGAACATATTTGCAATCTTTGAGGACCTTGAAAAGTATAGATCAAATGGTGAGAAAAAAATTAGATGGGATGTTAACTCAGGAAAACAGGACCCATTTCTGTATGAAGAAAATTGTAGAGGCAGGCAGTTTCCTAGAACCTGTGAGACTTTGGAAGAAAACACAAATGTAATAGATACTTTTTTTTTCACTTGCAGCTTAGGGAGTTTTATTTGGTGGTTTAAAATTCACTTTAGGGTAAACTTCATCAGTTGTTCTTAATTTTGTGTGTTACAAATACAAATTTAGCACACATGGTGAAAAATACCAACTTGGATTCCCTACCTAGCATACTCGTCTCCTCAGTGTCAGCATTTGGTTAGTCTGGGCAGGCAATAACAGTTTTATTCTTTCCATATTAGTGGTGGGAGGGCTAGTGCTAAGGCATCAAGGAGAAAAGGTATTGCTAGGCTGGTTCCAATCTTCAAAGGGAGGTCTCCTAACTCGGAAGGTCTGTTCCAAGCCAGCCATGCTTGCAGGACTTCCCCGGTGCCTTATTGGATGTGGTTCTATACAGTTTACTCATTTTCCTTCATGTCCTAGAGCTAGAGCCAAAATCAAAATTCCACCATGTAACAGGTCAGATTCTTCCCCTGCCACCATCCTCCTGCTTCGTGTGTGAGATGTATCCAGCAGTGAGGCTGTAAAAGCTGTTGCTTAGTGATACTTGGAGATAAAGTGTCTACAACTGAGCTAATAGCCAAAGGAGAGTATGGTCCAGTTATCTGGATTCTGAGCAGATCAGGAAACATGGAAGAAGATGTGCACTTGTATGTGAGTTTTCTTCGAGTGGTGGGGATCAGCAATAGGATTGCTCTTTGTGACAGGCCTAAATTTGTACTTTTGGCCTTGATATTCACATTGTCTGCAACTATAATCATTGCATAGCATAGGATCGAAGAGTCATGTGCTCTTCAATGAGTCCCAGACACATTCTCATCAGCTATATCTGGTTGTTGTAATTGTGAGTGAGTAGACTGTTATAACAATAAATAGAGTTGAAAATTAACTCAAGGGGTAGACTCAAGAACTGGGCCTTCAGATAATGACTGCCATGACACTTAATTCTTTTGTTCGTTTTTTGACTCATCTCTCTGTTCTTCCAGTACTCTGTTCTGAACTGCAGGGATCTGGCCCTAGCATTACATTTCCTAATTTCCTTTCCCATTAACATCTGGCTAGGTCTGTATCAGTGGTAACCATTTGTGGTAACTGAAAATTTAAAAGTCCAGAGAAAAGCCAGAGCTTTTCTAAGTTTTCTTCAGGCAGTTTTTAGTTAGCACTGGCCTTTTCTTCTCCATGGTCTTACCTCATGCAAGCAGGCACTGATGCCTCTTGCGTCTATGCTTCACCAATACCTTCATCTACTTGTGGTTTTGCAGTGCTAGTAATACTTAATGATTCCTGCCTTTGTTAATTTCTGTTCCTTTGCCTTTTCTGTCCACTGGAACCTGAGTTGCTGAGATAAACTTCAGTTTTCTTTAATCATTTTGGAATGACTTTCCTGAAAGCAGCTGACTCTACAGGAACATTTTTTTTTGGGGGGGGGGAGGACAAAAGGAATTCAGAATGAGTGATATGGCCATAAGTTTGCACCAAAAGCCAGGTGAGGCTGGAATCAAGAGAAAGCTGTGACTTTGAGTTTTATGAATAAACCTAGCATCAAGCTTTGTAATAAAAATGATTAAGCAGAAAGAGGTCAGGAAGAAACAAGAAGTAAACCATTATAAATGAATAACTATCTGAATGGGGTCACAGAAAAATATCAATATTGAAATAGAAAAATAAATTTTAAATCAATGCAAAGGCTTGATGAACATTCTGAACATGGCATTGTGGGGAGGATGCATGGCCTAATACACAAGTGCTTCTAGGATTTTAACCTGTTATCTGTGTATCCACCCACCTGTTCATCTACCCATTTTTGCATCCATCAATTTGTCTAATCAATCCATTTCTAACACAAATGTTTGACTTTCATTCATACACACACACATACATACATACACACACACATATATATATTATATACACACATATATTCTTTGCATTACTTTAGTTTCTTTCTTAGTTTCCTTATTCCAGAGCCATTCCTCTTGTAAATAAATTAGATCTAATGCATATTTTTAAAAATTCCTAAACTTCATTGTATTCTTTTCATAGCAAACAACATAAAGGAAACTGAAAACTAGAGATCTGATTAAGCTATACTGAAGAGCAATGGGAGGTGAGCTAGGAGATACTTATTACTCTCATGGTGGTGGTGAATTTTCATATAACAATTTTGACTAATCTACACCAAGGGAAGAACTCTGCTATTGGTGCCAAGCTAGTTAAGATGTTTAGGATCTAAGTCTGTGCATAAACTGTTCAGCAGCTGTTTAGCCTTTTATTTATTTTTAATGCCAGTGCTGGGAATAAAATCTCCTGTATGCTTAGCAAGTGTTCTGTGCTGAGTTGTACTCCTGTGCCTGGAAACTGGCTGTTGAGAATGAAGACTGTTGGAAGCCTTGGAAATAAATGCACAGTTCTTGAAACACAGTACAGTATCCCATCAAATGAACACAGTACAATATCCCATCAAATGTTCCATAGAAAGTAACCAGATGTGGCTGTGTCGCTATAGTGGCATTAATCCTCATACATCTTGAAATATGAGAAACAGATTTTTCAGGTCAGAAAAGTCAAATTAATTCTTCTAATGTCTTTCTTTCCATGAAAAGGACAGCTGTTGCATCTACTACTGCTTCAACTGGTAACCATTAGAAATATCATTGTAGGCTCACCTAGGATGCACTAAGATATTCTGGAGAATAAGCTGTGGCTCCAAGAGGATCAGCTGAGCAGGTGTTGCCAGGGAGACATTTATGGATCAAGGAATAAAATTTAAAACTTTCATTAACTTTAAAATATGCTTCCATTATGCCATATGAGCTTAATGTTATTGCTTTTACTAGAAGCAGTATTTATTGAGTTGGAGAGAGAGCTCAGATGGGCTAATGTCTTACCTTACAAATATAAGGATCTGAGTTCTGTCCCCAGAAAATAGGATAGGCATGATGATGTAGTATTTATAATCCAAACAATGGGGAGGCAAAGCTAGATGAATTCTTGGGACTCATTAACCAGCTCACTTACCCTACTTCAAAGAACAAACAAACACACCCCACACTTCATAACAGCCCTTTCCACCATGAATTTGTCAATGACTTAATTAATTGGTAAATTTCACAGCCTCATAATTCAATTACCTTTCAATGATGTCATCAGTTGTATATCAAGTCTTCAGTATAAGACCTTTCTTGATTTCTTGATGGGCACTTTATAACCAAACTGTGATAACCTATATAAGAGAATATCACTCAGTGTTGAAAGAAGGGAGCTATCAACCCATTAAAAGATACAGATGATTTTCAATTATTAAAGAGGCCACTTTAAAAAAGCTATGTATCATATAATTCCAATTATATGACAATGTGTAAGAGAACTGTAGAAAAAAAATCAACATTCTAGAGTTTCCAGAGATTTCGACACAGGAAGAGAGTTGAATGGTTGAATCGTGTATTTGTTTTAGTTTGTTTTGATGTGTGTGTGTGGACATGTGTATGTATGTGTAGTGAAACTTATGACTATTCTGAGATATTTTTACTATCTTTTTTACAGTCTTGCAGATTAGGTCCAGAGCCTTGTACATGTGGAAAAAGCACTCTACCCCTACACCTGAGTTGCATTTCCAGACTAACTCTATTATACTTTCATTGCACACACACACACACACACACACACACACACACACACACACACATATATCCCACACATATACATTTATAAATTTAATCATATGTGAAAGCACACAGAACTTTACAACATGAGTTGAAAAGGTAGTACTTCAAAACATTAAAAAATTAGAAATGCAATGGATAGTATATGGAATCTAATGACAAACAATCTTTCAGTCATAAATGCATAAAATAACAACATTTAAAGGAATTGAGGGGGACGTGATGAACTAACGACATACAGAAATGAACTGAGTCCATAAGAGTAAAGACAAAATGCACATAAGTATTGTGTTTCAGTTGAAAACAATCTTCCTTTGCATAGGCATTTTTGTTATTAACCTACAAATATAAATCATGAAACTGTCTAAAATCAGAAATTGAATGTCATCAGAAAGTTACAAATGGGGACTTGTGTGACATTAAACTCATCTCATGTATGTAATCATTGTAAATTTTGCATAAAATTACTTACTTCATTGGTAAAGTAAATATGGAACATAATTGATTTGTGTGTTTGATTTTGAGTCTCATCTTAAGGCATATGTGTGTGTGTAAAACCTCATTAGACCATTTTATATACTTGTATGTGTATTTCAGATTTTTCACAATGATACATTTTATCTTATCTACAACACACACATTTTTATATGGCTACACGGTCATTTCAGCATATGTTTATAATGGGTAATGATTAAATCAGAGTAGTAAGCATCTCCATCAATTCAACCATTGACCACTTCCCTACATTACAGGGCATTCAAAATCCTCTATTCAAGTTGTTTTAAAATATGCAATATATTATTAACTATAGCATACCAAGGCGAAATAATCTCTTACTGCCATTTTATTTTGCATTTGTTGGGTATTGATTTTTATTCTTTGTGTACATACTTTTGAGACATGTCTTTTCATATACTGTGCAGTAGAACCTACCCTCGATTCTGTACCTGTTATATAATCCTTGTCACTCCGTTTCTCTCCTTACTCTTCTCATTATCTGGCAAGTGTTGTTCTATTTTCTCACCTTCTGAGATCAGAATTAGCTTCAACACAGGACAGATCACGGATCAAGTGGCATGGTTGTGCCTGGCTTGCTTCACTTAGCGTAATGCTTGTTGCAAATGACAGAATTCTATTTTTTCTGTTGCTTAATAATAGTTCATATATGCATAGGTGTGGACCATGCTTTCTTTATTCAGTATTCTGCTGATGTCTTTCCAAAACCATGTGAGTGTATAGGAGATCCTTAACACACTGATTTCATTTCCTTTGGATATGTGCTTACTACTGGGATTGCTGGATCATATATAGTAGTTTTATTTTTAGTTTATTTAAGGATTCACAACTGTTTCTCCAAAATGGTTGTACTAAATTACACTTACATCATAAGTTTGTGAGAATTACCCTTTCTTTAACTCACCAGTATGTACTTTTTATATTTGCTTTTTAACTAATTTAACTGGAGTGGAGAGAAGTTACATTTTGTTGTAACTTTCATTTCTATTTTACCAATGATCAATGTTGTTGAGCATTTTTTTTTACATGCTGGTTGGCTTTTTAAAAATAAGTTTCAAGTCATTTATTGATCTTAATGCATATTAACTTCTTTTGGATACAATAGCAAGTTCTTTAAAAGTAGATTAATGGTAAGATAGATTAGTAGACTAAAAGCAATATGTACTATTTATTATACTTAAAAATAGATTCTATTATTATTGAAATATGAACTTGAGAAGTTCACATAGCATCTGAAACTTCCTTAGTTCTAGAACTAGACTGATATTAAATCCTTTGTACACAGTAAGACCCTTTGAAAGCAGAAAGGAGTATTGCTATATAGTTATAGTCAGATAAAATGAGTCATCGGAAAGGATTAGTTATGTTCTCAATGCAGTGACCAAGCACACGACAGAAAGTAACTTATAGGAAGAGTTATTTGGGTGTGTAGTTCAAGTGCACAGTCTATCCTGGTGGGAGAGGTGTGGTGGGAAAAGTGGAAAGCAACTGGTCCCATTGTATCTATAGACAAAAAGCAGAGAGTGGGGAGAGGAAGTAGAGCTAAACTATTAATTTCCTCCAGCAAGCCTCCATCTCCTAAAGGTTTCAGAAACTTCAAAAGTGCCAACAACTAGGAGCTAAGTGTTCAAAAACATGAATCTATGTTGAAAATTTCACATTCAAACCATAACACTGAAGTCGTCCTATTTTACAAACGTGTGTGTGTGTACATATGTATGTTCATGTGCAGGGTACACATGCCTGTAGCCTATGTATATGTACGAAGGCTAAAGAAGGTTGTTGGATGCTCTACTCTATAATTTCCTCACCTTAAATTATTTTCTGTGACAGGGTCTCTCTTTAAACCTGGTGCCCAATAAAAGTAGCCAATCCTCCTGCATCTAACACAGTGCTGGGGTTACAGATGGGTGTGTGATCACACATGCTGTTGTGTTATACTGGAAATGCTGCTAGGATTAAAACTCAGGTTACCATGCTTGCAAAATAAGTACTCTTACTCATTAAACCACATCTCCAGTACCCTAAATTTTTTTTTTTCTTAAATTAGAACAGTCATTTTCCAGTGTGTTTTCCTTCTCCCACCTCTATCTGGAAATATATCAAAGTTTTTTTTTAGATGATAATTATAACTTCTTAAGCTTTGATTTTAAGGTAAGATTTTTATACAATAATAGGAAAGATAAACTCTTCTTACATATGAATCTCCTGGGATTCATGTGTAAGAAACTTATATACAAAAAAATATTTGCTGCTAGGGTATTTGAAACCTCCTTTCTTCCTGGGTTAATTCATTCATGGTGCTAACACAGGAGTGTCTTTGTTATAAATGTGACTTCTGATACATTTGCTTTGTCTTACAAATCTAATGCTCCCTGCCATGTTGTGGTAGATCAAGAAAGCCCATAGCAATTTTGGGTTATAGTCATAGCAATAAGGCATGACTGTGAATTTTCACTCTCATGAATTGTGAGAAATAAAGCTGTTTTCTTTATAATTATTAATTTCAGATATTCAGTAATAGTAAAAAAGTCAGTGAAGATTCATTCATGGGGATGAATAGTCGTTTTCAAATTTTAAGAGATGGAAGAATTTACTCTGACACATATTTTCCATTAATTTCTTTTCTTTAAAAAAGCTGCAGAGTCTTATTTGGTCTACATGACTCTCACCTGTCTTGGACATGCAGTGGGAACATTTGCTTTACATAAGGTACAATATCGTATTGTGATCTCACAATTCCAGCTGTGTTCTATTATTGACTAAGCCATCAGAGAAAATGGACATCCCAGAGTGAGAAGATAAAAGAAAAGAAAAAATAAGAATAGAGGTGGCTGAAACTAGAGGAAAAGAGTTTGATATCTTTACTGGAAAGTTTTACATAGCTATCACTGTAGCGTGCCAAATTTATATTATAATCTATCCCACCCTCAAATTTTTCTTCCTCTGCTGCTTTTTAATCCATAAAATAACTGACAGAGAATTAACTAATAGAAACAGAATCATCTCAATTAGGCCTTATTTTTGTAGAAATATTCACAGCACTATTTTCTTTTACATTTCCTGTGGCTTTGCTTCATCCATATAAGAATGTGAGATCTGAGAGAAGACAATCATTTAAAAATATTTAAAAATATGTTTTAGATTATAATAATTTCCTCTTTCCCTTTCCTTTCTCCAAACTCTCAATGTACTTTTGCCTACACGTTTTTTCAAATTCATAGTCACTTTTTCTCTAAACGTTACTAAATACCATTGGGGAAAGGTCTTATGCACGGTTTTCAGAGGCTGATTTCAATGCTTGGAGATCTGGTTACCATCCTATCTGAGGGATTCTCTGATTGGATAATAAAATTTGATGTATCTATCATCTTTTTACCATCTACCTATCATCTATCTAGATATCTTAAGGGAAGTTAAGGTACTTGAGCTGACAATGTCCCCACCTGAACCATAGAATAACAATAACTCCAGTTTCAAGCATGAGAAATTTCCCTTTAAATAGTTGGTCAGAGAAGCTCAAGTAGTCACTCTCCAAGCAATAGAAACTTTATTTTTTTGTTGCCTTTCATGGATTGAGGGACGGCCCCTATTGCCGAAGACTCCACACATTTAGGACATAAGACTAGGATAATCAGATATGTATCAGACCTGAAAACTCCCTTTCTGTGGTCTAGCTTTCATGGTACCAGAGAATACTATGCAAGTTGCCAAGGAAAGGAAGCAATTAAATTAACCTACCCTGAGGCAATCCCATGAACCACAACAATGACCAGAATAGAAGGATATCCACAAAGTGGCACTTAGTTATTGGTGATGAAAAAAAACAAAAGCCTGGTACTGGAAGATTAGCCAGCTGCCTGAGTCTAATGATGTCGTAGACCTTAGGAAAGACTCTGCTACTGCCACTTTGCTAGACCAACATAATTCCTTACTATATTCTAAATCTTGTCCTTATACCCATGATGGGGTGATCTGCTTGTATTCAGTTGTTATACAATTGGCTGTATCCTGCCATCCTTATTATGAGTTGATAGTCATGAATCCCCCCCAAAATGATGTTTGTAACTCTTGCCTCCCTCAAACTTCTCTGTTTGAACAAAATGCCCACAGCCTGGAATGGGTGGAAGAGAAGTAGGCAGGTAAAAGGTTTGCAGACTTTTGAAAAAAATTAGGAAGTCAGGAGGGGAAGAGAAGCAGGAGAAAGAGGAGGAATGGGTTAGATGAGTTAGATGGAAAATCATATTTCCATGTGGACTGGAACATCGGCATACTGTGGAGAATAACATTCTAGGGGATGTATGCATTATTTATGGGGTTTTGTTTGGGGAGTAGAATTATAAGCTAGTTTAGATGGGCTAAGATAAAGTCATAGAAGAAAATTTACCAAACCTAAAGAAAGAGATGCCTATACTCATATAAGAAGTCTACATAACTCCAAATAGATTAGACCAGAAAAGAAATTCCTCCTACCACATAATAATCAAAACACTAAATGTGCAGACCAAAGAAAGAATACTAAAAGCTGCAAGGAAAGAGGGCCAAGTAACATATAAAGACAGACCTATCAGAATCACACATGACTTCTCATCAGAGACCCTAAAATCCAGAAGGGCCTGGACAAATGTCTTGTAGACCCTAAGAGACCACAGATGCAACCTAGACTACTATACCTAGCAAAACTTTCAATCAACATAGAAGGAGAAAACAAGATAGTCCATGATAAAACTAAATTTAAACAATATCTGTGCACAAATATAGCCCTATGGAAAAATACTAGAAGGAAAACTCCAGCCCAAGGATGTTAACAACATCCAAGAAAACACAGGAAACAAACTGCATTGCAGCAAACAAAAAGAGGTTCACTCACACACTACCACCACCAACATCAAATTAACAGGAACTAACAATCACTGATTATTAATATCTTTCAACATCAATGGACTCAATTCTTCATTAAAAAGACACATGATAGCAGAATGGATGCAAAAACAGAATCAATCATTCTGCTGCTTACAAGAAACACACCTCAGCAAAAACGATAGATATTATCTGAGAGTAAGGGCTAGAAAAAGCTTGTCTAAGCAAATGTACCCAACAAGCAAGCTGGAGTAGCTATTCTAGTATCTAATAAAATAGACTTTCAACCAATGTTACTCAAAAGAGATGGGGAAGGACACTTCATGCTCAAAGGAAAAATCCACCAAGATGATGGCTCAATTCTGAACATCTGTATCCCAAATGCAAGCGCACTCTCATTCTTAAAAGAAACATTGCTAAAGCTAAAAATCCTACATTGAACCCCACACATTAATAGTGGGAGACTTCAACACACCACTCTCACCAATGGACCAACAGTACAGAAACTAAACAGAGAAATAATGAAACTAACAGACACCATGAAACAAATGGACCTAACAGAACATTTCACCCAAACACAAAAGGATATATTTTCTCTTTACACCTTATAGAACTTTCTCCAAATTTGACCATATAGTCGATCATAAAGCAAGCCTCAACAAATACAAGAAAACTGAAATAACCCCTTGTATTTTATCAGACCATCATGGAATAAAGCTGGACTTCAACAATAACAGAAACAACAGAAAGTCTACAAACTCGTGGAAACTTAAAAACTCTCTACCCAGTGATCTCTGGGTCAGAGAAGAAAGAAAAAATAAATGAAAGGCTTTTTAGAATTCAGTGAAAATGAAGGCACAATATGTCCAAACTTATGGGGCATAAGGAAAGCAATGCTAGGAGGAACATTCATAACACTGAGCACCTTCCAAAAGAAACTGGAGAGAGCTCATACTAGCAACTTAACAGCACAACTGAAAACTCTAGAACAAAAAGAAGAAAACACATCCAAGAGGAGTAGATGGCAGGAAATAATCAACTCATAGCTGAAATCAATAACTTAGAAACAAAGAAAACAATACAAAGAATCTATGGAACCAAGAGATAGTTCTCTGAGAAAATCAACAAGAGAGACAAACACCTAGCCAAACTAAGCGGCAGAGAGACATTATCCAAACTAACAAAATCAGAAATGAAAAGGGAGACATAACAACAGACACAGAGGAGATCCAAAGAATCATTAGGTCTTACTTCAAAAGCCTGTATTCCACAAAGTTGGAAAATCTAAATTAAATGGCTGATTTTCTTGATAGATTTCCCTTACCAAGGTTAAATCAAGATCAAGTAAATAATTTAATCATTCCTATAACCCCTGAGGAAAGAGAAGCAGTCATCAAAAGTCTCCCAACCAAAAACAGCCCAGGGCCAGACGGCTTCCATGCAGAATTGTACCAGACTTTCAATGAAGAGCTAATATCAATACTCCTCAAACTAATTCACAAAATAGAAACAGAAGGACCATTGCCAAACTCATTCTATGAGGCCACAGCCATCATGATACTTAAACCACACTTAAACCAGACTCAACAAAGAAAGAATTTCAGAACAAATTCCCCCATGAACATTGACCTAAAAAACCCCACAAAAAACAAAAACAACAACAAAAAACCCCAAACCTCAATAAAATGCTCACAAACTGAATCCAGGAATCCATCAAAAACATCACCATAATCAAGCAGCCTTCATCCTAGGTATGCAGGGATGGTTTAACATATGAAAATTCATCAATGCAACCCATATATAAACAAAGAAAAAAACATATGCTCATCTCACTAGATGCTGAAAAAGCCTTTGCAAAACCCAACACCACTTTATGATAAAAGTATTGGACAGATCAGGTATACAAGGCCCATACCTAAACATAATGAAGTCAATATATAGTAAGCTGATAGCCAACATCAAATTAAATGAAGAAAAACCTAAAACAAATCCACTGAAGTCAGGGATAAGACAAGGTTGTCCATTCTCTCCATACCCAACATAGTACTTGAAATTTTAGCTAGAGCAATAAGACAACTAAAGGAGATCAAGGGGATACAAATTGGAAAAGAAGAGGTCAAACTATCCCTATTTGCAGATTATATGATAGTATATCTAAGCGATCCCCAAAAGTCTACCAGAGAACTCCTAAAGCTGATAAATACCTTCAGCAAAGTGGCTGGATACAAAATTAACTCAGAAAAAAAATCAGTAGCCTTCCTTTACACAAATGATAAACAGGCTGAGAAAGAAATTAGGGAAATAACACCCTTCACAAAAGTCACAAACAATATAAAGTGAAAGACCAGTTTGACAAAACTTCAAGTCTCTGAAGAAAGAAATAGAAGAAGGTCTCTAAAGATCTCCCATGTTCATGAATCATTATGATTAGCAAAATGGCCATCTTACCAAAAGCAATCTACAGATTCAGTGCAATTTTCATTAAAATACTAATATAACTCTTTACAGATCTTGAAATAACAATTCTCAACTTCATATGAAAAAACAAAAACCCAGAATAGCTAAAACAATATTCTACAATAAAAGAACTCCTGGAGGCATCACCATTCCCTACTACAAGTTACACTACACAGCAATAGTAATAACAACTGGATGGTACTGGCATTGAAACAGGATGGGTGACCAATGGAATCATATCAAAGACCCAGAAATGAACCCACACACCTATGGACACTTGATTTTTGACAAAGAAGCCAAAACTATATAATGAAAAACAGAAAGTGTCTTCAATAAATGGTGCTGGTCTAACTGAGTGTCTGCATGTAGAAGAATACAAATAGCTCCTTATTTTTTACCCTGCACAAAACTCAAGTCCAAGTGGATCAAAGACCTCAACATAGCTAGATACACTAAACCTATTAGAAAAGAAAGTAGGGAACAGCCTTGAACTCACTGGCACAGGTAACAACTTCCTGAATAGAACACCAATAGCTCAGGCACTACGACCAACAATCAATAAATGGGACCTCATGAAACTGAAAAGTGTAGGTGTAGGTTACTGTATAATTCAAATGCTAATTTCTGTACCCCCATATATGGTTTCAGTCTTTGTACTTAAGAGCTCATTTTTCAATGCTATATAAACATTGGTCCCCAATTGTCCCCTGATATATGCACAAAGGATTGAGGTAACATAATGGCAGCCCATAGAGTTTCCAGATAAAAAAGCTTCAGATACAGACCAACATGTTCAAACTAAATATTGTGTGTGTATAGTCAAAGTTCAATTACTGGATGAAGATCTATATGCTGAGGTAGAAATGCAGATCCTGTTTGGTGTTGCCTTGGAGCAAGGTAATACAGTGGTTTGCATGCTCCATTTGGCAAAGTTTGGAGATATGAAATATATGCACCATGCCATAAGTTCATATTCAGAATTCCAATGGGTTTTTTGCCTTAAATTCTGGAAAGTATGTTTCTAAGGTTACTCATTTGTTAGAGATGGTGACTGGCTTGGAGATACTTTTGCAAATTGTATATCCATTCGAATACAATAATTATTTAGACCTTATGACATGAAACCTGCTACAGATATAATTTATAATCCTAGAGGTCAAACAGTTTTGAAATGATGTAACAATAATTTTAAAAAGGTGGTCATAAAACAAAAGGGGAATATATTAAGTCACCAAAATAGGTTAAATAATGATTTATTGATTTAAAAAATTTTAAATTTAGTAGTATGCCTGCTAACATACACTGGATTTTAGAAAAGAATGGTGAATTAGATCAGCTTATAAAGGTTCTAATTCTAAAATGGGAGACAGAAAAGGTGCTGTGTTATGGAAGAGAATATGCTGTTGTCTCAACAGGAAACAAAAAACTATATATTCCATCCTAATTGATAAAAATCAGTTTTGGCAAAGGGAGACCTCTTGAAGATCTTGACTACATCCATTTGGCTGCAAATTGCATGTTTCCTTGTTTCTGATACTGAGTAGTATCCCATTGTGTAGATGGACCAGAGAGGGTTTTTTTTTTTAAATACTTTATTTTTTTTTCTTCAAGTTACATCTCAGTAACA
Source organism: Lophiomys imhausi (assembly GCA_907164525.1). Classification (NCBI taxonomy): domain Eukaryota; kingdom Metazoa; phylum Chordata; class Mammalia; order Rodentia; family Muridae; genus Lophiomys; species Lophiomys imhausi. The sequence goes on along the minus strand of CAJQZJ010000104.1, from coordinate 604,154 downwards.
AACCCCTCCCTATTCCCCCTTCCTAACCCGCCCTTCCACCCTCTTCCCTCCAGAGGTTTCCCCTTTCAGTCCAACAGCTGGTTCCTTCTCTTATAACAGTAAGTATTATACAAAACCATAGATATAAATATGCCACATTTATGAGAGTAAATTGGCCCAGTATACCTTCCCAATGTTCAGTTTATACCTATTTGGCCCCTGACTTTAACATTCTACTATCTAACCAACTCCATAAGTTTAAAGGTCTATATGTGACTCAACATTCATACTATCTTGCAACACACTTTTAAGAGTATCTTCTTAGATCTATAACACCCTCTTGATTCCTAAACAGATCAAAATTTAACTATAAGATTCTATCTGTCTATTCTTCAACAACCTCAGAGACGTGAGAGGGATAAATATATTTGCTTATATAGGAAGTGCAGAGCCTGCAGCTTCCAAAACTAAGAAAGAACATACCAATGACTGCCTGGACAGTTCCCATTTTCTCTCCATACATTCCAGCATCAATCTTCAGGCTTTGGGTCCTGTTTCTATGACAGACATTTGTTGTAGAGCAGGGATTATGAAGGACTTACCTACCCTGTCTTGGCAGAGTTAGGCTGTCGACTTCCCTGCTACCAAGTTTTGTCCTTTTTGGACAGCAGTCTGTCTGCAGTTGGTGCAAGGGGTTTTTTCATGCCAAGAGAAAGGCTTGCCACTAATTCAACCATCTTACAGTGGAGGTTCTTCGATGCTTATTTTCTACTTGGAGTAGAATAGGGGGTGCTGTCAGGCGCTGATATGTCTCGATATCAAAAAAAAAAAATCTTGATTTAAGATAACATCTTTGAATGCCATATTCTGCAGATCTCTAGGGGTTTTTGAAGATGCCCTAACCATCTCTTGTATTTAGATAAGCAAATGTTGCTTGTCTCTTAGCAACTTGATTACTGGGTAGTTTAGAGAATATCTGTGCTAGACTGTCATAGTAGCTAACAAAGAGACATGTTTGCATGACTAGGAGTATGTTTTAACTATCCTAGACCATTTTAGACGGTTGGTATCAAGAGGTCAGAGCTTCACATTTTATTTTTAAGTATCTCTAGGTATGATACCATTGGGAAGCATTATCTTTAAATTTGTATCAATATACAAAGATCTATTCAATTGTGGTTAAATATACTCTTAATTATGTATCAATATACCAAGATCAATGCCTATGTAGCCCAATATAATCTTAATATTACGTCCATATGCAAGGGTCGTTTTTTTTTAATGTTCATTTATTACTTCAGGTTACATCTCCATCACATTACCCTCTTTCCACCCCTCCCAGTCCCGCCCTCCCACCCTCTACCCCCTCTCCCTTCCATCCCACTCCTCTGGAGTGGAGTGTCCCTACATTTCAGTCCCCGCCCCAGTTCATCAGTCATATGAGGGCCAAGAGCATCCTCATACACTGGGGGCCTACAAGGCAGCACCACTAGGGCAAAGTGTCTCATTGACAGGTAACAAAGTCTATGTTCCTTTCCCCTTGGTGCATTGGTTGTAGTATAGTTATCCTGTACTATATGGCTAAAATCCGACTATAAGTGAATAGATGCCATGTACATCCTTCTGATTCTGGGTTAGCTAACTCAGGATTCTTTAAAATGTTAAATCTAGTTCTTGTGAAAGCTGCTATTACTAACTGTAGAGAATTATTAAGAAATGGATATTAGCAGTTAGACATTCAAACTCATGGTCATGTTAGATATTAGTATAATTACAGAAATATGTTTCCTAGATTGACAGAATAAAAAGGCTACAAAAACCAATTCAGATAGATGATCTTCAAAAACTTCAGAGATCTACAGAATATGGAATTTAAAGATGTTTTATTAACTTAAGAATTCTTTGACTTAAGGAAATCAGCTCCTGACAGCACCCATTTGACATGGAAGGAGACAATGAACATCAAAAAAATTCCATCAGGAGATAACTTATACTGAGTAGAAACACCCCTGCTCTCTCAACAGGCTATATATGATCCAAAGATGGAAACAAGATAAGGGGAGGGGGTGCAGAAATTAGCGTTTGAATTATACAATAACCTTACACCTACAGAAAAACTTCTATAAGGCAATGGACACTGTCATTCAAACAAAATGGCAGCCTTCAGATTGGGAAAAAATCTTCACCAACCCTACATCTGATAGAGGGCTAACATCCAAAATATATAGAGAACTCAAAAAAGTAAACACCAACAAACCAAATAATCCATTTAACAAATGGGGTTCAGAGCTAAACTGAGAATTTTCAACAGAAGAAACTCAAATGGTGGATAAGAAATTTAAAAAATGCTCAATGTCCTTAGACTTCAGAGAAAGGCAACTCAAGATGACTCTAAGATTCCATCTCACACCTGTCAGAATGACTAAGATCAAAACCTCAAGGGACAGCACACGCACACGCACACGCTGGTGAGGATGTGGAGAAGGGGAAACACTCTTCCACTGATGGTGGGAGTCCAAACTTGTACAACCACTTTGGAAATCAATCTGGTGATATCTCAGAAAATTTGGAATATTTCTACCCCAAGACCCAGCCATACCTCCACTCTTGGGCATATACCAAAAACATTCTCCACCAAACCACAAGGACATTGGCTCAACTATGTTCATAGCAGCTTTATTCATAATATCTAGAAGCTAGAAACAATCGAGATTTCCTTCAACTGAAGAATGGATAAGGAAACTATGGGAAATTTACACAATGGAATACTACTCAGCTATTAAAAACAAGGAAATCATGAATTTCTCAGGCAAATGGCTGGGACTAAAAAAGATCATCCTGATCGAGGTAACCCAGACACAGAAAGATACACATGGTGTATTCTCACTCATAAGTGGATAGTAGCCATTTAGAAAAGATTAACCATACAATACACAGACCCAAAGAAGTTAAGAGGGTGCAAAAGAGTATGCTTGAAATTCACTCAGAAGGGAAAAGAGAAAAGTGGAAGTTGATGAAGACAGGAGCATAGCATAACTTGTCCTCTGAGAACCTCTAAGAAACAGAGGATCCAAACAGAATCTGGGACTCACTGCCAAACATTAGGTGGAATGCAGGAGATCTTGTGGAAGAATGTGGTGGGGGGGAAGGATAGAAAGATCTTGAGGAGACAAGAACTCCACAAGAAGAGCAACAGAAACAACTAACCTAGGTCCATGGGCTCACAGAGTCTGAACCACCATTTAAAGGGCATGCATGAACTGGACCTAGGCCCCCTACACATATGTAACAGATGGGCAGGTTGGTCATCATGTGGGGCCTAGCAAGTGGAGCTGGTGCTGTCTCTGACATGGACTATGAGGCCTGCTTTTTGATCACTTCCTCTCAACAGGGCTGCGGTGCCTGGCTGCAATGGAAGAGCAAGTGTTCTCACCTGATGCAACTTGAGGGTGGGACCATAAGGGGAGTTTGGGAGGGGGGCTCCCGTTTTCTGTGGAGAAGGAGGGATGGGAGAGGTGAGTGGGAGGGCAGGACCAAGAGGAGGAGAAGGAGAAGGCTATTATTGGGATGTAAAATGAAAAAAAAAAGTAATTAATAATAATGATGAAAGCATAGAAAGCATCTGAATAAATGTCCATCAGAATAAACTAACCTCTATAGTGACCACGATAAAATAGAAAATGGTTTTGTGTTAGTAAAATTCATATTTAAATTCAAACGCACATTCAAAACGTCTATTATAAATTGCAATAAAAATATTCAAAGGGTCTTTATATTTGTGACAAAAAGTTTAACACTAGGGCTCATGTAGTGAAATTTCAAGGTTCAAACATCCACGGACCACAGAAGAGGTTTCCAAACGTGTAGTAGTAGCTGGTACATTCTCACCAATGTCCGTTGCATGGTCGACAGTTCTACCTTTACACGCAGCACCCACTTGCTTGGTTTGCACCCAACAAACTCATAAAAATGTACAATGTATGCAAGATAAATATCTGCTAAACGGTTCTTGTCAGTCACCCTGGAGCCGGCTGTGGCGGTCCTGGCTACGGTGGTACCACCTGTTAACCCCAGCACTTGAATGGTTAATCAAGAGTTCAAAGTTCTGTTCAGGAACTTGTCACCTGTGCCAATGAGTTCGAGGGTTTCTCCTACTTTTTCTTCTAGTATCTTTAGTGTGGCTGGCCTTATGTTAATGTCTTTGATCCACTTGGAATTAAGTTTTGTACAAGGTGATAGGTATGGGTCTAATTTCATTCTTTTGCAAGTGGACATCCAGTTGGACCAGCACCATTTGTTGAAGATGCTGTCCTTCCATTGTGCGTTTTTGGCTTCTTTGTCAAAGATTAGTTGGCCATAGGTGTGTGGATCCATGTTTGGGTCTTCAATTCGATTCCATTGATCCACTGGTCTGTTTCTATACCAGTACCATGCTGTTTTTAATACTGTTGCTCTGTAGTACAGCTTGAAATCTGGGATGGTGATACCTCCAGATATTTTTTCATTGGACAGGATTGATTTAGGTATTCTGGGCTTTTTGTTGTTCCATATGAAGTTGAGAATAGCTTTTTCCAGGTCTATAAAGAATTGTGTTGGTATTTTGATAGGAATTGCATTAAATCTATATATTACTTTTGGTAGGATAGCCATTTTTATTATGTTGATCTTACCTATCCATGAGCATGGGAGATCTTTCCATCTTCTAAAGGCCTCTTCCATTTCTTTCTTCAGGGGCTTGAAGTTCTTGTTATATAGGTCCTTTACATGCTTGGTTAGAGTTACCCCCAGGTATTTTATGTTGTTTGTGGCTATTGTGAAGGGGGTTGTTTCCCTTATTTCTTTCTCAGTATATTTGTTTGTTGTATAAAGAAGGGCTTCTGATTTTTTTTCAATTAATTTTGTATCCAGCCACCTTGCTGAAGTTGTTTATCAGCTGTAA
>CAJQZJ010000104.1:559858-573888 GCA_907164525.1 Lophiomys imhausi | reverse complement strand
CATGGAACAAAAATGGATTTTCTGAAGTCACAAAACTGTAAAGATTTAAAAAGAAGTAGGTTTATATATTTAGTAGATATGTTTTCTATTGGAGTGTATCATTGGGATCCAATGGGCATATTTTTTAATGAAAAAAAAAGGTTTTCAGGTATATATAGAATACTCCTGGTTTCCTCTGAAAAAACTCACATTTCATAAATTTGCATATTATACGATCAGGCTAAACCTGTAAGATGTACAATATTATTATACATGTTTATGCAGTAACATGTTTGGGTCTGTATTATACCTCCCATCAATATCTATGACAATATGTTGACAGAAGGAATCTTTTCATAAGGTATTGTACATAGTGGGGACTTGTGACTATGTACATATATATGCATATACATATATGTATGTATATATAATAATATGCTTTTAATTCCTATATAGATTAAAATACAAATATAAGAACATGGGTATAGGCTGATCCAAGATGGTGGCAGCCTGCGTGGACGTATTTTGATTTTGGGGTCAACAGTCCCAAGGCAGCAAGTGTTGCAGGACACTGTACAAAGGGCACGACCCCTTCTAAATCTCACCCAGCTACACAGGGACCATGGAAGATCCCTGGGCAGGACGCCCCTTCCCACTCTCAGACACGCTAGGAAGCCGCTGGACCTGGGAATCAGGATCACCCATCCTCCAACAGGAGAGACTCCCAGTAGGAAAGTTCCAACCTAATACCCAGCAGGCAGATTCAGAACCCATGCAGAGATAATCCCCACTCTGGTGGGCACTCCCAGGTCTCACACAGACAATCCAATTATCTGGCAAAAGGTTGCGACCTTAGGAAGTGAGCCCAGATCCGCTGCAAAGTGCCTTCAGACCACAGTATGTGATGTCACTGGCCAGTTTCCAAGCTGCGGGAGCGGGAAGGCTATTGGAGCTGAACTGCAGATTTACCCGCTACAAGAACCAACCCTGGGCAAACTGCGAGATATTTGAAACTGTCCTATATCGGACTTTTGAACTAGTGCGGGCCCTTCCGGCGGGGAACCAGAGCTTACTTGTATACAGCTCTGCCACCTGGATTAGTTAGGTCTCCACCTGGGAGGTGGGGCTGAATGACTCACCTTATAGGGGTGGAGTAAGGCAACACTACTCCTACACCAAAGCGCCCCCTTTGGACCCAAGTCCAGAAGACAGCAAAAAAAAATTCCACATGGACAGAGGCCCCAGACAAAAAAAAAAAAAAAAAAACACAGCGAAATGTCTCCAACAAAAGAAAGCAACGCTATTCCGTCCAGCCCGAACCACCTCACCACAGCTGAAACACATGAAAAGGATGACAAATCTGCATTATGGAAAGTGATAGAGTCCCTTCAAGAAGAACTTAAAACTATGAAGGAATTCAAAGAAGCCACAATTTTACAAGTCAAAACAACAAATAACACCATTAAAGAGCTCCAAGCCAAGGTGACCCAGCTTGAACAGGAAAAGGATAAAGCAATGAAAGATCTCCAGGCAAAAACAAGCGAACTGGAGAAGGAAATGTACAAAACGAACACTACCATTCAAGACATGAAAATAGAAATGGAAACAATAAAGAAAATACAGTCAGAGTTAAAAGAGGAAATGGAGAATCAAGAGAAGAGAACAGGAACTACTGATGTGAGTATGAAAAATAGGATGCAAGAGATGGAAGACAGGATCTCAGGCATGGAAGATTTGATAGAAGAAATCAGTACAACATCCAAAGAAAATGAGAAAGCTAAAAAATCTCTCACCCACAACATCCAAGAAATCAAGGACTCAATGAAAAGTTGGAACCTAAGAATTATAGGCATAGAGGAAAGAGAAGACTCCCAACTCCATGGTCCAGGAAATATCTTCAACAAAATCATAGAAGAAAACTTCCCACCCTAAAGAAAGAGATGCCAGTAAAAATCCAAGAGGCTTACAGAACACCAAACAGATTAGATCAGAGAAGAAACTCCTCTCGCCACATAATAATAGAAACTCCAAATGTAGAGAACAAAGAAAGGATATTAAAGCTGTAAGAGAAAAAGGCCAAGTCACATACAATGGCAGACCCATCAGAATCACACCTGACTTCTCCTCAGAATTTTAAAAGCTAGAAGGGCCTGGACAGATGTCCTACAAGCCTTGAGAAAACATAGGTGCCCACCAGACTACTATACCCAGCAAAACTCTCTACCAACATAGAAGGAGAAAACAAGATATTCCATGACAAAATCAAATTCAAACAATATCTCCTCACAAACGCAGCCCTACAGAAGATCCTAGAAGGAAAATTCCAACCCAGAGAAGATAACTACACCCAAGAAAACAGAGGAAATAGAAACCTCCACAGCAACTAAACAAAAAGAAACACAAGACGACCAGCTATACCAAAATAATGGGACATAACAACCCCTGGTCACTAATATCCGTCAACATCAATGGACTCAACTCGCCAATAAAAAAACACAGACTTACAGACTGGATCCATAAACAAGACCCATCTTTTTGCTGTATACAAGAAGCACACCTCACTATTGAAGATAAACACTACCTCAGAGTAAAGGGCTGGGAAAAGGTTTTCCAAGCAAATGGATCCAGGAAACAAGCTGGAGTAGCCACCCTAATATCAAACCAAATAGACTTCCAATTGAAGTTAATAAAAAAAGACAGAGAAGGGCATTACATACTCATTAAAGGAAATATCCACCAAGAGGTCATCTCAATATTGAACATCTATGCCCCAAATACAAAGGCACCTACATTTATAAAAGAAATGCTTCTAAAACTTAAATTGCACATTGATCCAAACACTTTAAGAGTGGGAGACTTCAACACCCCACTCACAACTATGGAAAGATAATCAAGACAGAAGCCAAACAGAGAAATAATGAGTCTAACAGAGATCATGAACCAAATGGAACTAACAGATATCTACAGAATGTTTCACCCAAATATAAAAGAATACACCTTCTTCTCAGCACCTCAAGGAACCTTCTCCAAAATCGACCATATAGTTGGACACAAAGCTAGCCTGAACAGATACAATAAAATTGACCCCTTGTATCTTATCAGACCACCATGGAATAAAGCTGGACTTTAATAGCAAAATAATCAACAGAAAGTCTACACTCACATGGAAATTGAACAACTCTTTACTAGAGGACCACAGGGTCAGGGAAGAAATAAAGAAGGAAATCAAAGACTTCCTAAAATCCAACGAAAATGAAGACACAACATACCCAAACCTATGGGACACAATGAAAGCTGTGCTACGAGGAAAGTTCATAGCACTAAGTGCCTTCAAAAAGAAAATTGTGACAGCTCATATTAGTGAATTAACAGCTAAACTGGGTGAATTGGAAAAAAAAAGAAGCAAACACGCCCAAGAGGAGCAGAAGGCAGGAGATCATCAAACTTAGGGCTGAAATCAACAAGTTAGAAACAAAAAGAACTATACAAAGAATCAATGAAACCAAGAGTTGGTTCTTCGAGAAAATCAACAAAATAGACAGACCCTTAGCCAAATTAACTAAAAGACAGAGGGAGAAAACACAAATCAACAAAATCAGAAATGAAAAGGGAGAAATAACAACAGACATTGAGGAAATCCAGAGAATATTTGGATCTTACTTTAAAAATCTATACTCCACCAAATTTGAAAACTTAAGTGAAATGGACAATTTTCTTGATAGATTCCACCTACCGAAACTAAATCAAGATCAGATAACAGATTAAACAGCCATATACCCATAAGGAAATAGAAACAGTCATTAAAAATCTCCCAACCAAAAAAAGCCCAGGTCCAGATGGGTTTAGCATGGAATTCTACCGGACCTTCAAAGAGGAGCTAACACCAATACTTTTCAAACTCTTTCACAAAATAGAATCTGAAAGAACATTGCCAAACTCATTCTATGAGGCCACAATCACCTGATTCCTAAACCACACAAAGACCCAACAAAGAAAGAGAACTTCAGACCAATCTCCCTCATGAACGTAGTTGCAAAAATACTTAATAAAATACTAGCAAATCGAAATCACAAACACATCAAAAGTATCATACACCATGATCAAGTAGGCTTCATCCCAGGAATGCAGGGATGGTTCAACATACGAAAGTCTATCAACGTCATTCACCATATAAACAAGATGAAAGAAAAAAACCACATGATAATCTCACTAGATGCAGAAAAAGCATTTGACAAAATCCAACACTCCTTCATGCTAAAAGTTCTGGAGAGAACGGGCATACAAGGACCATACCTAGAAATAATAAAGGCAAATACAGCAGGCCACTGGCCAACATCAAAATAAATGGAGAGAAACTTGAAGCATTTCCTCTAAACTCAGGGACAAGACAAGGATGTCCACTTTCACCATATCTCTTCAATATAATACTTGAAGTTCTTGCTAGAGCAATAAGAAAACTAAAGGAGATCAAGGGGATAAATATCGGAAACAAAGAAGTCAAATTATCCCTATTTGCAGATAATATGATAGTATACATAAGCGACCCCAAAAATTCCACCAGAGAATTCTTACAGCTGATAAACACCTTCAGCAATGTGGCTGGATACAAAATTAATTGAAAAAAAATCAGAAGCCCTTCTTTATACAACAAACAAATGGGCTGAGAAAGAAATAAGGGAAACAACCCCCTTCACAATAGCCACAAACAACATAAAATACCTGGGGTAACTCTAAACAAGCCAGTAAAGGACCTATAAAACAAGAACTTCAAGCCCTTGAAGAAAGAAATGGAAGAGGCCTTTAGAAGATGGAAAGATCTCCCATGCTCATGGGTAGGTAGGATCAACATAATAAAAATGGCCATCCTACCAAAAGCAATATATAGATTCAATGCAATTCCTATCAAAATACCAACACAATTTTTTATAGACTTGGAAAGAGCTATTCTCAATTTCATATGGAACAACAAAAAGCCCAGAATAGCTAAATCAATCCTGTACAATAAAAAAACATCTGGAGGTATCACCATCCCAGATTTCAAGCTGTACCACAGAGCAATAGTTGTGAAAACAGCATGGTATTGGTATAGAAACAGACCAGTAGATCAATGGAATCAAATTGAAGATCCAGAAATAGACCCACACACTTATGGCCACCTATTTTTTGACAAAGAAGCCAAAACAGCACAATGGAAGAAGGACAGCATCTTCAACAAATGGTGCTGGTCCAACTGGATGTCCACTTGTAAAAGAATGTAATTAGACCCATACTTATCACCTTGTACAAAACTTAAGTCCGAGTGGATCAAAGACCTTAACATAAGGCTGGTCACACTAAATCTACTAGAAGAAAAAGTGGGAGAAACCCTCGAACTCATTGGCCCAGGTGACAACTTCCTGAACAGAACGCCAACAGCTCAGGACTTGAGATCAATAATCAATTAATGGTACCTCATGATACTGAAAAGCTTCTGTAAGGCAAAAGACACTCTCATTCGAACAAAACGGCAGCCCACAGACTGGAAGAAAATATTCACCAACCCCACATCTGACAGAGGGTAATATCCAAAATCTACAAAGAACTCAAGAAATTAAATGCCAAGAAACCAAATAATCCAATCAAAAAATGGGGGACAGAGCTAAATAGAGAATTCACAAAGGAGGAATCCCTAATGGCTGAGAGACACTTGAAGAAATGCTCAACATCCTTAATCATCAGAGAAATGCAACTCAAGACGACTCTGAGATTCCATCTCACACCTGTCAGAATGGCTAAGATCAAAAGCTCAAATGACAGCACATGCTGGTGAGGGTGTGGAGAAAAGGGTACCCTCCTCCATTGCTGGTGGGAGTGCAGGCTTGTGCAACCTCTATGGAGGTCAGTCTGGCGATATCTTAGGAAACTTGGAATAGCTCTGCCTCAGGAGCCAGCCATACCACTTCTGGGTATACACCCAAATGCCTCTTCACAGAATCATATAGGAAGTTTCCTCATCTATGTTTATAGCAGCCTTATTTGTAATAGGTAGAAACTGGGAACAACCCAGATGTCCCTCAACCGAAGAATGGGTTAAAAAACTGTGGTACATCTACACAATGGAATATTATTCAGCCATCAGGAACAATGAAATTATGCAATTTGCAGCCAAGTGGATGGAACTAGAAAAGCTCATCCTGAGTGAGCTAACCCAGACTCAGAAGGACGCATATGGCATCTATTCACTTATAGTAGGATTTTAGCTATATAGTATCAGGTATCGATACTACAACTAACACACCAAAGGGAACTTGGACATAGACTTCTTATTTTTATTTTTTATTTATTTTTATATATTAGTTATATTTTTTCTATTTTTTAGTCTTTTTTATCTATTGTCTGCTTATTGGTTTGTTTGTTTAGTAGTTCTCTCTCCTGGGCAACGAGACTCTTTTCACTGATGGTACTGCTTCGTAGACCCCGCAATGAGTAAGGAGGCTCTTGGCCCTCATATGACCTCTCAACTGAGATGAGGGACTGTTATATAAGGACACCCCACCCCAGAGAAATGGGATGGAAGTGTTAGGAGGTAAAGAAAAAAAATTAAATGTGATGTTTCGGCCTTTTACTACTAATTGTCATAAACTGTTTAGGGTAATTAAGAAATGCAAACTAATGGTTATGCAAGCCAGTCATTCTGTTAGGTACTATGACAGCCTATTATAGTTACTTTCTAAGCTAATCAGAAATAAACGTGCTACGAGACAAGCAACATCTGCTTACCCTAATATAAGAGATAGATAGGGTCTCTTCAAAAACCTCAAGAGATCTGCAGAATATGACATTCAAATATGTTTTCGTAACTTTAGATTTTTTTATATCAAGACATATCAACTCCTGACAGCACCCCCTATTCTCCTCCAAGTAGAAGATGAGCATCGAAGAATCTCCAGTGTGAGATGGTTGAATTAGTGGCAAGCCTATCTCTTGGTAGGAAAAGCCACTTGCTCCAACTGTAGACAGAATGCTGTCCAAAAAGGACAAAACGTGGAAGCAGGTAAGTCGACAGCCTAGCTCTACCAAGACAGGGTGGGTAAGTCCTTAGTAACCCCTGCTCTACAATCAATGTCTGTCAGAGAAACGGGGCCAAATGACTGAAGATCGATGCTGTAATGTATGGAGAGAAAATGGGTAATGTCCAGGCAGCCATTGGTATGTCATTTCTTAGTTTGGGAAGCTGTAGGCCCTGTACTTCCTATAAAATCAGATATATTTATCCCTCTCAGGTCTCTGAGGTGGTTGAAGAACAGATATCTAGAGTCTCATAATTAAATTTTGAGTTGTTTAGGAGTCAAGAGAATGTTATAGATCTAAGAAGATGCTTTTAAAATTGTGTTGCAAATTAGTATGAATGTTAAGTGAGATATAGAACTTTAAACTCATGGAGATGGTCGGATAGTAGAATGTTAAAGTCAGGTACCAAATACATATGGACTGGACATTGGGAATGTATGCTAAGCCATATAACCCTCATAACTGTGGCCTAATTACCTCTGTTGTTTTGTATTGTATTTATTATTATTATAAGAGAAGGAGCCATTTGTTGGACTGAAAGGGGAAACTGTAGGGGGAAATAAGACATACCTTAAATTTAAAAGAAAAAAAAAAGGGAAGAGGATCGGGGGTTGAGGGTGGGAGGGTGGGACTGGAGGTGGAATAGGGAGGGGACTGCGACTGATATGTAACTTGAAGAAATAAAAAATAAAGGAAAAAAAAAGGAAACCAGAAAAAAAAAGAACATGCGTATAACTCTGTTTTAGAATCATATACAACTTGTGCAGGATACCTAAAAAAGTCCTGGATTCCATGTGCACCATCAAATATAGAACAAACCAATAAACAAAACAAAACCACATACAAATTGAATCAGGCCCAGCTGATCTTTGTCTGACCTAAGGCATTTCATGACGAAACCCTGATGTAGATAAGGCTGTCACTTGAATCAGAACTATATACGTCTCATGTATGGAGAACCTGACTCAGTAGACAGAATGTAGGTAGGAAGTCTTGGTTTGAAGAAATTCCAGAAAGAGATAATTTATCATTCTTGAACTCTCAGAATCTCTGACTCACTGCATCTTTTGCCATCACACAGACCTCAAGTGTGGGGCTTGCGTTCCAGACAGCTAGAATGTGAGAACCACACTGGGGAGGAAAAGCTCCAATGTCATATGTCAGGACAGACATCTCAAGGTACTATTGCCTAAATATCTGGGAGAAAGGAAGTGATGGAGAGTTCCCCAGATCAGCACATCACACTATTGAGACATATGTGTCAACCTGTATCTGCAGCATCTAGTGCAAAACTTGGCCTTGAATAATTGATTCATAAATGACGGTAACTTGTTGGAAATAGTGGACATTTTGTAACTACTAAGCAACCGGAAAGAGAAGATCCCAACAAAATGAACTAAGTGAAGTATTAGCGCTCGATGTTTATTATCTACTTTCTTACTGACTGGAGATTTAACTAACATTTAAAAGGTCAAGTACAACAGAAACAGGAAGCTGTTTCCTATTCTTGATTAATTCACCTACAGTAAATGTGTGCTTGTTTCATTAGCCACTATAATTTCTTCAGCATCTAGTACATTAAGGACACCACTAAATATACATTTTCTAAATGAATAAGGAAAGGCAGGAAGTTAGGAAGGCAGGGGGAGGGGAGATTCTGAGTTAATCGGCCTGGGGTTCAGACTGGACATTAATATTCTTTACAGTTCTCAGGTGGCCAAGGTTGAAGACTGATCATCTGCAGCTTTCACATGCAAAGGGCAGCATCACCATCAGCTGGAAAACAAATGGAAACTCTGGGGCTCCATCTTAGACATTCCTTAATTTTCTCATTTAACAGGATCCCAGAAGATATGTATTTAAACATGCTGTGAGCAAGTGTGGTCCCCCCCGCCCCCGGAGTTCTTAAGATTTTTTTTTTTTAAATACAAGAAATCATACACACTTAACAGACATAATGCACAAGGACTATTGATGACTTTGCTCTACAATTAATGAGAGACAATTGCTTTCAAAGGATTCACAGGAGAGGTTGCTGAGGTGAGTGGAGCCCTACAGTTTGCACCGTGTCTGGTGATTACCCGACTGAAGAGGTGAGGGTCAGATCTCTATGATTCTAGAGTCTTAAGAGAAAAGATGTTGATTTATATATTTTAGCCACCACCCTACAGGTCCTAGGTCAAGGAATTCAAGGAGAGGATAAGGAGTTATGGGAAGGAAGTCACCTGAGGAAACATGTACGGAGTCTTTATTAAACATAATTTGAGATTCACTAGGGCCTATTTCCTCCCAAAGGCCATATGACAGAAATTTTTCTGTTCATACACTCATGACTGTAGAATAATGAGATGGAATGTTGTGTGGTTTTTGAAAAGTACTTTTCATAATATTATAGTTACTTCCTGACCTTTTCTCTATTCTCAGCAGTGAATTATCTTCTTGAAATATTCTATACCCCTTACTTTCTAATCTTCTTGGGGTTAACAAAGTTCCAGTGGCCAATAAAGCCATGTTAAAATTTCTTTGTTTTTTTTGTTTGTTTGTTTGTTTAATCTACCTGAACTCACCACTTTAGAGAGGAAGAAAGAATCTTTCTCTAGAGATTCAAATTCATCTTTTTGACATTTCTATTACATAGTCAAGAAAGTTAAATCTTACAGAATCTAAGATGATTATTCTAAACTATTAATTAGTTTATCTTTAAGGAAGCTGGAAATAGAAACTGTATTATACTTAGCTATTTTTAAAAATACATTTTAATATTTTTGTCAACAAATTCTTCAGTTGAGTAACTACAGATATTGTGGGGTTCTCATATCATAAAAATACATTAATCTATGATAAAATTTAATAATGAGAAGATCTGTTTATGGGAAGAAGTATAAGTATGTTATCAGAACCAGCACATAGTCAACTCATACTTTAGGGTGTGTTTGTGTGTGTGTGTTTGTTGTATACACATTTATTTAGACAGTAATGTGAAGTTTTGTGGTATTTCTCTTCGGAATTAGAGTTTGAATAAGATCGAAGAAGATGTTTTCTGATTTCTCACAGTCCACAGGGGGCTTATGTTCCCATAGTCATGCTCATATCTCAGACTCTGTTAATTGTCTCCCTTCTCTCTGGAGAGCAGGTGATGCTTCATCCCTTGGAAATATAGCTGTCACATGGGTAGTGAAACCTGCTGGGAAAAATCATGAAAACAGTGAAGGCTACTTACACAATACACCAACTGCTGAATCCCATTGAAGTCAGTCCCCAGAGAAGCTTGTGCATATGTGTTTTCCCCAAGAAATCTTAGCTAAAGATCCTGTCATGCCGCTGCCTGATCTCTTTTCCACATTGTTTCAAACAAAAGAACACTACACAAGGCACACTGTCTGTAGTTAAATCACCCTGTGAGAGCACATGACATTTAAGGAAAAGGTCTCAAGCCAAACATTTGTTTGGATTCAAAGAGGAAATGACCATTGTGAAATTTCTGAGAAAAAAAATGGTTTGGGGGAGTGACTTGGAAAGTCAGGAGATAATTCATTTCTGTTACAGCTGCTTAAACATCCGCTATGAATTAAGACATTGGAAGGATTTCTTTGCTTTATGGCCATGATGCAACTCAGTGGTTTCAAATTTTTATTAAGGACAAGCCAGTCTTGAAAATAGATCTCCTTTCCACTAGTTCTTTAGAAAAGAAAATGTTTAGCTTTCTTCAGTCTGTCAATCTTGTGGTAAGAAAATGCCACCAAGGTACCTTTTTATAAAAATCTGGGCTCAGAAACAGCTGTGTAAATCATACAATAAGATTTTCCCTCTTTAATTCAACTAGCATTTGAGTCTACAGGCAGTTTCAGACACATTATAAAACAGACTCACACTGAATTCCAATGTGGAAGAGAGCTGCGTGCAACCATGAAAGCCTGTTCAGAAAGGAGCACATGGAGCCAAGTCACCTGTGACCACATAAGCAAAGATGTCTCAGAGCTTTCTGCTTGTTCGCAAATAGAAAGAACAGCAATGCTCCCGTCCAGCTCCTGGAATACCCAGGAAAAAAAGTTCTTGAGAGATGATGTGGAGAGTATTATTCTTTCATGAACTAATATTCTTTCCTTGTCATTTTTAAATGAAAGAAGGTTTAAATCCCCAAATGGGAAGCTAAATAAAGGCTTCACAGTGCAGAGCAATAATGGCGAATTGCTGAAACCAATTTCAGCCCCAGAGTGACAGATAACAGTAAGTCATTTCCTTCCCGTTTAAGGTGATCCTCCCTGGCAAAAAATAAAAATTTGTTCTTAGACATTGCCCAATAAATGTGATTTTTATCTATTTCCATATCAGCTGTGTCACTAAGACTCCACATTGCCCTCTTCTCACGCTCAATTTTTCAGTCAGAATTAAGAAATCACTGAATATTTTCTTTATTAAGGGTGCATATACATCTTGTTTATTTTTAAATTTTTATTATACTGTTGTAGAAAAGTATGACATAAAATCTATCTTGTTAGCCGGGCGGTGGTGGCGCACGCCTTTAATCCCAGCACTTGGGAGGCAGAGGCAGGCGGATCTTTGTGAGTTCGAGGCCAGCCTGGTCTACAAAGCGAGTCCAGGACAGCCAGAGATATTCAGAGAAACCCTGTCTCGAAAAAAAAACCCAAAAAAAAAAAATCTATCTTGTTAAATTGTACTCTTAAATATAATTTTATACAGTATAACATTTCAATGCATATGATACAGACAATGTATACAATGCATAGTGGAAAATGAGAATATTTGGAAACCTATCAAGTCAATATTTATCATTTTTTTTGTATTAGAGTCTTGTGACCTCTTTATTCATGTGACTCTTCTTAGCCCTCAGAGTATAATTTGTCTGATGCTCTGAATAAAGTTGGCTATTGAGTGAGACTTTATTTGTTATCAGTCCAGTCGCCTCTAGGGTAGTCAACACTGTTAGCTGCTTAAAATATTCAGTTGTTATTGCCCATTGTATAGATCTTGACAGAAGAACAATGAGAGATTTCCCTCCAACCCAACTACAGCCTGAGTCATTAACCGTCTTCTCTATTCCTCTATCCTCTTCCAGACTGCTAACCATTATTCTCTAGTAAGTTTTGTCTTGCAGTTAAATGGAAATGTGTAGTATTTGTCATTTTTGCAAATGATTTATTTTAATTAATGCAATATATCCTTGGTACCCTTCATGTTGCTACACATTACATAATTTTCCCCTTTTTATTCCAAATAATATTCCATTGTGTATTTATAATGCATGTTCAGCATTCATCTGCCAAAAGAATTTAAGTCGATTCCATATTTTGGTTATTGTTTAACAAATGTGAACATCCAAGCATCTTTTCAGCATACTGGTTTCAGTTACTTTGGACACACAGTAATTGTGACAACAGGGTTGCATGATAATAGCCAAGGAGCCAATATAGTAACTGTAAGGATATACATTCCTACTAACAAACAGTCGATCGGAGATGTTGTTCTCTCTCCACCGGATCCTCACCAACTTCAGTTAAATTTTAAAATTTAATAACAGTTTTATTTGGTATCAGATGGTTTGTCATTGGGGCTTTTGCCTTTTTTGATCATTTGCACTGCTGAAAAATTTTTCAGATGTGTGTTAGCCATTTATATTTTCTTTTTTCTATTTTAATTCTTTCTATTTGAGAATTACAGCCTTTTTTGACAGTTTACAGATGTTTTCTCTCATTCTCTAGGCAGAGATTTATAACTGTGTATTTTAAAATTCCATCTGTCCAGCATATACCTTTTAATTAAGTGATGTAATCTGTTTCCTTTCGAGGTTATTACTCATATGTAAAACCTGACTCCTGTATTAGTGGAGTTCAATTCCTTTCTCTTTTTATTTTGTGTATCTGGCTTATATTTTTATCTTTGTATGCTTTAAGATGGGAGTTATCAGGTTGGTTTCTGGTGCAGGACTCTCTTCCATATTTCTTGGGAGATATTAGTTTTGGCTTGACTTGGCAAGAAAATATTTTTATGTTTCTGAAGGATAACCTGTCTGAATTTAGTACTTTTTGTCCGCAGTTCTGTGTGTCAGGAAAGCAAGTGTTACCACATTCTTTCCTTCCCACTAAAACTTCTACTAAATCTACTACTAATCTAACAGGAGTGTTCTTTCACATGTAACTGGACTCTTCTCTCACTGCTGTAAGGATTCTCCTTGTCTTGTGCTATGGGTTGAATCTGAACTGTTTCCATGTTTTGAATTCTTTACCCCCCAGCTTTTGGGACTATGCTTAAGGTCATATTCTGACGCTCCACTGTTTTGGAACTTTTGAGGATCGTGGCTGGTGGAGTGAGGAAACCCCACCATACCCTCTCACCACCACTAGTCATCACCTTTGCCAAGGTTTCCCCACCACAATGAGCTGAAATCTCTCTGAAACCATGGGGGAAAATAAACTTTCCCTTTCTACAGTTGTTTAGTTTGTAGTAACAAGAAAGTAACCAACATGTGCTCTGCCTGTGGACTCCTCTCTCCAATTGGTGACAAAAGTAATCACATTTGAATGGTATAGAATAAACCTCTAAGTTATTCTGCACTCTCTTCTCCTCTCCTCTCCACTGACCTGTGTCCTCCCCTCCCCTCCTCTTCTCTCCTTTTCTCACCTCTCCCCTCTTTTCTACTCCCCTTCCCAACAAGTTGTCTCTTGGTCATTACATACTTTTTAGTCTGCTTGGGATATTTCAAAAGACCTGTCTTCAATATCAGAGATTATTTATTATAGCTGAATAATTCTACTCTCTTATTTTTTATTTTTAAATTTATAAACTCCATTATAAAAATTTTGCTAATAAACTAAAACATCATACACCAGAAGTAGCCATGCCCAATGGCTATACACCTCAATGAGTATATATACTGTTGGAGCAGTCATTCCAAAGTGAAGCTGTGGTGCTGTGTGGCAGCATTGCCCTTCCTTCCTTCCTTCCTTCCTTCCTTCCTTCCTTCCTTCCTTCCTTCCTTCCTT
>CAJQZJ010000104.1:534243-559848 GCA_907164525.1 Lophiomys imhausi | reverse complement strand
CTTCCTTCCTTCCTTCCTTCCTTCCTTCCTTCCTTCCTTCCTTCCTTTCTTTCTTTTTCTTTCTTTAAGGCAAGCCAGGGATGCTGGCCTCCTGCCAGTCTGCTGGTGCTCCACTGGCCTAATATTACAATTTATACTTATTAATAAATGTAATTGATAACTAAGTTTCAGTTTCAACTAAGCAAACATCCCTGAGATATACCTCTCAAATTATTAAAATAAGAAGTAAAGAAGAGAAACAACAACATACTCTTTGATATAAAGAGAAAAGGGAATATAAAGACAAAAGGAATTATCTTTTGTTACCAATGGGAGAGAGGAGTCCACAGGCAGAACACATGTTGGTTACTTTCTCATTACTTTTACAAACTAAACAACTGAAGAAAGGGAAAGTTTATTTTCTCCCACTCTTTTCCCCCACCTTGATATTCATTTTGGACATCTAAGTAGCATTCAATAGTAATCAGCACCTAATGAGTGCCTGTTAAAAATGGGGCACAGGACCTGAACCCAATCACATAAAGTCAATAAAGACTGGGTTCCTCAGGAGACTGAGAACATACATAAGATTTATTAAACCCTCAGTGGAGCGCTGCCCATCTGTCTTGGAATCTGTCATTACATGCATGGCAGGTGGTGTGATCTTTCCTAGTCTAGAGTTTTAAATTCCTTAGTATATACCAATGACTTTGTTAGGAACTTAAAACTTGTTTCCCTTTGGCAATCCTCCCAATTAGCATTATAGCTTAAATATCATCTGCCACCACTCTCAGTCAAATGAACCAGAATTTTAACAATAGATAAATTTGTTACAAATCCCTTATAAATGGCAAAATGGATACTGGAATGTTTTCTGACAAAAAATAACCCCAACTTCTATCTGTATGAAGGTGTCAAGATTTCATTCAGGCAAAATACTTAACTAATATGCTTAATCCTGTGGTTATCAACTTCCTCTTATCTCTTTTGATCTAGAATCTAGTTGAATGAAATCGAAACATGAGAAATGACCATGTGTGTCTTTCTTATTGAAGAAAATGTTCAAATTATATGCACATTTGTTTGAAAGATACAAATATTTTCTTTTATCTTCTCCATCTCACATGTCTGCATATCTGAGAGGAGAGACCAAGGGAAGGAATGAGGAGGAGAGAGGGAAAGGTGGGGAGGAGAGAATGAGCAATGGGATGGAAACATCACACAACATTGTGGTCACTGACAGCATATTATTAGCATTACAGTTTCTGATTATAGTAGATTAAGATCACAGCTTCTTCATTGTCACTGATCCAGAGGTGGCAGGACTGGAAGAATGGTGACAACAAAATGAGGTGGACTAAAGTCTCATGCAATTGCCAACGTTATTAAGAGTCTCAGACAATTTATACTCCAAGGGTTAAGAAAAGGTCGCATGAGTAAAGCCCTCGCAAGGTCAAGATGTAAACAATCACAAGGAGAAGCCACATGTGGAAAAAACATGTTTTTCCATAAAGGCGTTTAAAGGGTAGTCGAAATGTTTACTTGAACAACAGCAATCAATAACAAGTAATCTGAATTAAACTCTCTACTATCTGCCACACCTTGGAGGAGCTCAGAAACATTCCAAGAACAATTTTGTATTTGAAGAAACTGAGGTCACAAGACTGTTTTCTTGAAGTGTTCTCACAAGCATTCAGAGTTCTCCTCACATGACTCCATTCTTGGACCGTGTTCCTATACCTTATAATTAAACAATATTCACAAAGCTAAACATGAATGAAGATAATAAATCCAAGTAATAATTTGGCTTACTTCTCAGCAATCTACCACTATTCTGGAAACATTGAAGGAAAATAACAGTCATGATCATGTTACAAATTTCAGCTTGTCTGTTACAGTTTCATTATATTTTATTCTACTCAGTCTTATTAAAAACTATTATCTTTGAATAATTAAGAGTTTAATAAGCATTCATAGAGTTAAGAGTAAACTATATTGGTTAAAGATTGTTAACATTATTACTTCAATAGTTTCTTTGCTTTTCATAGCCTTATATCTGAAAATAGTGTAGGCAAAAAAAATGAATCCAAAACTCTCTCCAAAGCCTGAAAGATTGATTTTAGATTCTTTTATGGATACCACAATCCATAGATGTTCATGTGGTTTATTAAACATGATGTAGGGTTATTTATGCAAATGTTCATATTACTTTAAATGATCTCTAGGACACTTACAATGCCTTTGACAATGTGAATGCTATTTGAAAATTTGATATCTTATTTCCCATACTTTGGTGAACATCATCTATGGATCATATTGTTTAGAGAATAGCAAGAAAATAGTATGTTCAATACAGATACAATATTTTTCTTTTCTGTTTAGTTGAATTTGCACATGGAGAACTCGAGGACAAGAAAAGCTGCCCACATTTTAGGTTCTCATGACAAATTTAATATTATAAAGAATATCATTGCATACTGACAACTTCTTAGTCATACATAGATATCCATTTGATATTCAGTTATTTTTTTTTTCTCGGAGAGGATTGAGGGATAACTACCAACAAGCAACCATCTAACCATTTGTCCAGTCTTGTAAGTCACATAATAGAGGATTAGACTTCCCTATCCCTCAAAAAATGTTAACAGAGATAAGGGTAAACAAGGGTAGAAAACTATATTTATCAATGAACGCATATTTGTTTGTCACTCATTAAGAAAGTAGTATGTCCTCAGAAGAAAACAATCTTTAAAAAATCTACTGTGAATTATTCAAAGATGAACAATGAGAACAGTGTGGCTAGAGTGAAGTAAGTATGCTAAAAGTCATGGTGGGAAATGACATCAGATTGTACAGACTATTCCAATCATGCCTGGACATCACAGTGAAGGCACCGAGGCCATTTCTGAATGAAATGGGGAGCCAGAGGCTGTTCCTCTGAGGTATTATCTCAGATCCAGTCTAGTACAATATGGAACTGCTCGTGCTTTTTTTTTTTCATGAATATCCTTCATCTATGACCTGTATCTTTATGGGCAAAACACACTCTTGGGTCTCTCAGACTGATATGTTATTCTTTGTCTATGACCTGTATCGTTATGATATGAAATGCATATTCTTGACTCTCGGAGAGTGAGCAGTAATCAACAACATCAGACATTGCCAGTTACTTAACCAAAAGGATTTCTTTACATCACTATCTATCACTACTAATACTTTCTAGCAAATGAAAGGAGTCAAAATGTTGTAATAATTTTGTTAAGCCATTAGCTAGGTTTTCACTATCTTTGAGTTTTTTCAGTTTTATTTTCACATTTTTAAAAAGGCCATTTTAGCCAGATAGGGTAGTCTATTCCTGTAATTACATCAGTGGGGATCTGAGGTGGGGTATCCTGTATATGAGACCTGTCTGGAATACATAGTGAGAGCCCATTTCAAACAAACCACCACCAACAAAAAATAAAAACATAGTAAGGA
The DNA here is from genome assembly GCA_907164525.1 of Lophiomys imhausi. Taxonomy (NCBI): domain Eukaryota; kingdom Metazoa; phylum Chordata; class Mammalia; order Rodentia; family Muridae; genus Lophiomys; species Lophiomys imhausi. Next base: position 556,392 of record CAJQZJ010000104.1, on the reverse strand, counting down.
AAGGCCTGTGCCACAGGCCAGGAAATAATTTTTTTTATTTTATAATTTATTTTTTATTTCTTCAAGTTACATCTCAGTCACAATCCCTTCCCTACTCCCCCCTCCTGTCCCACCCTTCCACCCTCTTCCCCCCAACAGCTCCCCCTTTCAGTCCAACAAATGGTTCTTTCTCTTATAACAGTAAATACAATATAAAACAACAGAAATAAATATGCCACAATTATGAGGGTTATATGGCTTAGCGTACATTCCCAATGTCCAGTCCATATGTATTTGGCCCGTGACTTTAACATTCTACTATCTAACCATCTCCATGAGTTTAAAGTTCTATATCTGACTCAGCTTTCATACTAACTTGCTTCACAATTTTAAAAACATCTTCTTAGATCCAGAACACCCTCTTGATTCCTAAACAACTCAAAATTTAACTATGAGACTCTAGCTATCTAGTCTTCAACTACCTCAGAGACCTGAGAGGAATAAATATATCTGATTATATAGGAAGTGCAGGGCCTGCATCTTCCAAAACTAAGAAATGACATACCAGTGGCTGCCTGGACAGTTCCCATTTTCTCTCCATATATTACCGCATCAATCTTCAGTCATTTGGCCCTGTTTCTCTGACAGACATTGATTGTAGAGCAGGAATTATGAAGGACTTGCCTACCCTGTCTTGGCAGAGATAGGCTGTTGACTTATCTGCTTCCAAGTTTTGTCCTTTTTGGAGAGCAGTCTCTCTACATTTGAAGCAAGGGGTTTTTCTTGCCAAGAGATAGGCTTGCCACTAATTCAACCATCTCCCACTGGAGATTCTTCGATGCTTATCTTCTACTTGGAGTAGAATGGGGGTGCTGTCAGGAGCTGACATGTCTCGATATCAAAAAAATCTTAATTTAAGAAAACATCTTTGAATGCCATATTCTGCAGATCTCTTGAGGTTTATGAAGACGCCCTATCTATCTCTTGTATTTAGATAAGCAAATGTTGCTTGTCTCTTAACAACTTGATTTCTGAGTAGCTTAGAGAATATCTGTGATAGACTGTCATAGTAGCTAACAAAATGACACGTTTACATGACTATAAGTTTGCATTTCTTAATTATCCTAAACAATTTAAGACAGTTGGTATCAAGAGGCCAAAGCTTCACATTTCATTTTTAAGCATTACTAGGTACAATACCTTTAAGAAGCATTACCCTAAATTTTGTATCATATACAAAGATCAATACCAATGTGGCCAAATATATTCTTAATTTTGTATCAATATACAAAGATCAATACCTATGTAGCCCAATACAATCTTAATTTTGCATCAATATACAAGGGTCAATACCATTGTGGCCAAATATAATCTTAATTTTGTATCAATATACAAATATCAATACCGATGTAGTCCAATACAATCTTAATTTTGCACAATATACAATGATCAATACCACTTTAGCCAAATGTAGTATTAATTTTGTATCAATATACAAAGGTATAAGGGCATATTCAATAATCTGTCCTTTTTTCTTGATCTTTCCTATACTATGTCTATGTCTCATTTTTTTCTCAAGTCTGTTCCCTCCTACATAGGAGAGAAAGAAGGATACAGAAAAGGAAAAGAGAGAAGTCCCTGGGTCTAACCTCCAAAACCCATTTAACAAGACCATTTAACAGCTTGTAGTCTCTTCCCCTAAATAACAAAATTTTCTGTTATCCATCAAATAACCAAAGGTGGGGGGAAACACCCTCCCCACCTTCTGGGGATGGGGTATCACTCTCTTAAAATGACTTCCTGCTGATTTGGGATGTAGTAAACCTGTTTGGGGCCCAAATAAGAATTGAAAAATGGTTAAAAATGTTAATAGAATCATGAGACAGACACATAGGATTTAGAAGGATTTAAGTTTAAAAGCTACTTACAAAAGGCCTGCTCAATACAAACAAAGTGTCCTTTGAGATCTCAAAATATATACACTAAAGGTTTGTTTAGCTCCAAAATAACAAAATAATTTCTTCTTTAATCCATATTGAAAGATAATACTTTATATATTGTCAAAAAACCAAATTTGCTTCAGGAGAAATATTACCTGACCCCCCCCCCAAAAAAAAGAAGGTAATTGTCCCAGAGTTAGGATTAGGGCAGGGCTCTGTTCTTATCTTTCCAGGAGATTTAAAGCATCCATTCAAGGAAGCCAGGGACAACCGGACAACGGAAACCTTAGCAGAAAACAAATCAGACACCAAAGAAGATGAGTGGCCCAGATGATACAGCCTTGCAGACTTCCTCAATAGCTGTTTCCCTCAAAAGTCTACAACCACAACTCAAAATCACTAAGATAGTTCAGCCCCACAGACTGCTCCAGCCAGAACTTCAGTAAAGCTCTGAAGCTCAGCTTCTGTCTACAAACTTCTTAGGACATCTAAACATCTGAGCACAAAAGGACTGAACAGCAAATGATTCTATTAATATTTTTAACCATTTTTCCAGGAAATGAATTTTGAGTTTTGGCTAAATGTATGAGGTAAATCAGCTATTAAACTCTAGCATTTTGTTTCTCAATTCAGAAACATTTTTCCTAATAAACTGAATGTTACCATTGCATGATCTTAGACCATACAGAAACATGCTTAATGTACAATCATGTAATTTAGGAGATACTTAAATAATATGTCAATTTGTACTGCAAGTAGACATGTTTCTGGTTCGGTTTGATGGTAAGAAGAGAGGAGGGATCAGTTAACAGCTGGGTTGTTTTCCTAAAGAGTCTGTTTCTTGATGAGTGTTAAAAACTTGGATTTCTCAATGAGGCTTCATTTTTAACACAAAGGCAGTGCAAGGCAAGTCTAAGAAACAATTGACATTTGAAAATCAAGATCATACCTAAAATCATGGGATTGTTTCCTAGCGATTTTTAGTTTAGGATGAAAACAGTAAAGATGAACTTTGGGCCTGACAGGGTGTTTTTGTTTTTGTTTTAAAGAATGTTATATGTAAAGAACATATAAGCATCTAATCACCATCAATTATCTTGGCAAAAGACAAGAATTCTCTTTTCAGGTAGCTATGTAAAGCCTGGATCGAGTAACTAGGAAGTGTGGAACATTTGTAAAGAAACACACGGAGTTGGCATTGTGAACAATTACAGTGGTCAAGTAGAAACAGAAGAGACGATTTAATGCTACTATATTCCAAGCTATAATTGACTATTAAAAATATCACATTTACTGGGAGTAATAAAGGATTAGAGAACTCATTAGCTGTCAATCAGTGGCAAATACAGTACACTCAAGAACTTTAGGCAATACTTAGAGCTATTTTTGATAATCAAATTATTATTGTTACTGTGGTTGCTGCTGGCCTCTGATAGGTAAAATACATATCCCACAATACACAGAGAAGCCTCATGGAAAATTTTAACCACTTCCAGGTGTTAAGAGTGCCTAGGTAGAAACAGTGAACTCAATGAATATTTTTATATGAGCACATGCAAGGAATCTTTGTTTTGTTTTGTTTTGTTTTTTTTTCTATAATAGTTAAGTAAAGGTTAATGGCTGCAATGGACACACAGCTTCAGTGAATAACATTGGAATATTAGAGGTATTTTGAGTTTCCATCTTAAGACAAAGGACAGGGAGAAAATGGTAAAAGTTCATCACGGTGTACTATATGGTAGTTACAAGGACCAAGTTAGACAAACAGATATCACTATACAAAAACTTAAGCACTTTTTAAAAAGTAAGGTGCAAAAAAGACTCTAAAACAGTGTTTACAAATATAGTCATTACAACAATTAATACTGCATACATAAAACAATACTGTACATTTTTGAAAATAAAAACAAATAAAAATAGCTGGTAAGTCCTCATTGGCTTGTATTTATTGATGGTTAATTGGTTCTATTCCTTCTACAGTTCTCTACTTTCTCTTGTTAGAGGGTGATATACTATGAATTGAGGTTTATGATTGCTGCAGGGCTCATCTGATATCCAGAAATGCATGATGCTAAAATTATCAACTCTATATAAGAATACTCAAAATCATTACTTGTTGTAATTCAATTTCAATTATACACAGCAACACTTACAAATTTTCTTTATTGTGGAAACATATGAATGAAATATTTTTCAGGCAATTAATGTTTCTTAGACTAAGTAAATTTAGAATCCATCGGGAAAGGATATGCACTGAGTTCTGCATGAAAGGCAGGAAGTGAATCAACAAGTAAACAAACCATTATATATTAATGATCAGTACATTAAGTCACACTTTCCGCTGAGAATTAGAAACCCTAGAAACATTGAACATGTGTTAACCCACTTTCAAAAGGGGACCCACAACAAAATGTAGATATTAGCAAAGAATGTAAGAGAGTTGGGGAGGAGATGCAAATAATCTACCAGAGGCTGTGGAACTATTTAAAACACCTTACCTGAAGCCTACAAAGTCTGTGTCAAGGTCAAGAACTCGTGACCTTGAGCAGAACTTTTGATGGCTAATGACTAAGGCTAAAGAGGAAAATTTGGAATAGAGGAGGAAGGCAACTTTTTCAGTATTCTGAAGAGTGACCAAATATTAAAACAAAACAAGGTTTATTGGTGTTTCTTCCAGAAACTTGCATAACACTTTTTTCACCATAAAACTATCCAGAGGGAAGAAGTTTCCTGGCCTGTTTGAGATTGACTTTTTTTTTAAATTTCCTGTACCCAAAGCATGTGATGTCTTCGGCAAAAGGGTCTTACCTGAGAGTAATGGTGGGAAGCCAGGGGAAATGAAAATAGCCTGTGTTGTTTTGGTGAGCTCTGAGCTCTTCATGACCAATGGCAACCCCTAGGGAGATATCTCATACCGTGAATCTAATTTTTATTAATATGCCACGTCTTCCATGAGCAGTGCTGTTCTCCATACAAGGCAATTCTTTTCACACTGTTCTTTAAATTAATTTTTAAATTAGGTTATAAAAAGTGACAGAACCCTTTCACATAGTCCTACTTCTCCATAGCGAACCTCAAAATGTTTTTCAGAAGGGGCAAAAAGCTCCCTATTGAACTACCCCCCCCCCACAACCGTCTTCTTTATGAACATTACAATTCACTGAAATCCAACTCTAATTTGTACTCACCAAAGATGCCAATGTCCTACTAATTCTCACATGCAATGGCTTATTTCTTTTCTCACCTTGGAGCCTGTAACAGTGTCAAACATTACCATGTTTCTAAATCTAAGTCCTATCATTTTCTTACTCTCCCCATTTCAATTCTGGAGGAGGGTAAGAATGAGGAGAATGAAGGAGTAAGTGTAAGAATTCCATTGGAACATGGGAGAAGGCTCCCTGAGATCACAAGAAAGCCAGGATTTAGAAACTACATAGATTAGTGCTTGTATTTAAGAACAGAGGAGTTCCACCCATGCCATCCCATCTCTATCCTCCCATAATTTTCCACACCACTGAAAGTATAAGCTCTGCTTAGAAAGTAGGAGAGCTGACACTTTGAAGATATTCCCAGGCCACATGAAACAATTGCAGAACACTTTTATTTTATTACTACACATGTTTCCTCCAGCAGCTAAACCAGACCAGCATAATTTTGAAAATGTCTCTGACCTCTGTCTGTTTATTCCTTGATGTGATTGGGAAAATTTGTTATATTTTTAAATCTTCATTTAGTGTGGCTCTAATGGGAATGCTCTCTAATTAAAATGTTTCCTTATTATTTCAAACATAACAATCTTAGGATAAAATCAAACTGTTTTTTTTGTTAATCCTAGAACAAAAGAAAAAAATACATGAATAAAAATTCAACACCATCATTTTGTGCTTTAATTAGCTGTTTATAATGGGCTAATTCGTTGGAAAATAGATCTTTAGATAGAACAAATTAACAATCCCCCTTTTCTCTGGTAAATATTAATATAAAAAGAAGGAATGATAATTTTTTATTTACTAAATACTGGACACTTAATGAAATTTGTAATTCTGTCATCTTTGAGTGATGGTCAGGCCACTGCTCCTGGTAGGCTTCTTCTAACTTCATGGCTTCCCCAGAGATATGGCAAGTTGTAAATAAATATTTTCTTATAAGCTATTAGCTTAATTAGGAGAAATTGTAATCCTCAGAGCTGCCAAAGCTTTGGGTTATTAAATACATGTTAACAGCAAATGTTTTTTCAATGTTCTTTCACACCAGGACCTAGACAAATGATCTTTCTCTGTTTATATGATTTATAATGTATACAACAATGGTGATGTGCTACAAAATCAAAAGCTCACATCTAGAAGGTAGACCTGCACAGGTACCCTTATACCCAAATACTGCTGTTCCTCACATGTCTAACTTCTTTATTTCTTTATAGGTTAACATAATTTCACTACTCTGCAGTACATTACTTAGAAATACTTAAAAATAATGAATTCTATGAAATGATATTGAATTCTATGAAATTTATTAATTGTTTAGCTAAACTTTATGATATCCCTATGAAGGTAAATATGTATACCAAGTAGAGCCAAATAAATAAAGATTTTTCTACATGAGCATAGGCTTTAATTTGTTTTCTTTGGGATTTTGTATGAGCCTTTAAAAAAATTCATTTTTAAATATGTCAGAAGAATTATATTTTTAGAATTTACATTTTAAGACTTTTATAAACCTTGTCTGAATATCCGTTCCCTGTAGGAATCATAACAGGAATTCATACATGGTTTCTGATTCAGGACAGAGAGGAGTAAGAATGAGCAGTCTCTGAGCAGAATATTCAGTGTTTTCATGATTATTTTTTTTCTTTCTCAAACATTTCTGTTAGAAAATGTTCACTTTCTCAATCTTCTTTGCAGCTAAGAATATACGTCTGAGTAGAGAAAGTAGGGTGGGGAAGAGGAGAAACAGAAAAAACGGAGAAGAAGAAAAAGTAACTAGAAAGAGAAATAGGATCAGGAGGAGGTGGGGGAAAGAGCAAGAGGAGTAGAGGAGGTAGAAGATGGAAGAGGAAATGTCTAAGTCTTCCCAGCCAAGGAAAGTGGGAAGGATCAGATTACAGTGCTGGAGTCAGGCTTAGATATTTTTTGAGTAGTGTTAATCACATGCATAAATAAAATTATTTAAAGAAAGTAAAACATTAACCTTATCACACAACAATAAACTTCTTGAAAACTGGAACAGTCAAAAATAATATTTTAGCTTCAAAGGAGGTCATCCATTATGTCCAACCAATAACAAATGTTATTTTTCAAAGATTGATTTATGTTGATGTATGTCATCTACATTTCATAAATATACACAATAATGAATACCAGTAAAATAAGAGTGACAGAATTATAGCAGAGCTAGAAAGTAAAGGGTCCCGGGAGAATGAAGGGACAGGGACAGAACCTTAGCTTCATACCATGCGACCTTCTAGCTTTCTTTAACTTTAAATTTGTTTAAAATTATCTGAGCTAAAACCCTTCTAAAACCATAGGTGGCCTGACAATTCAGATAAACAGGTATGGGAAAATATTATGCCAATCCATTATCAACTCTCTTTTTAAACAAAAATTATTATACTATCTTCATGCAAACTAGCACCATTTCCTTCAAAGCTGATTATTTGAAGAGTCATTCTGAAAGGTTTTCCACCAATTAAAGTATTTCTGGAATTTAACGTTTAGGATCATTAAAAACATACTGTACATTTTTATACTGTCCATTTTTTCTTTCAGGTGGGTCTGATTTATGACCAGATGTGTTGCCAAACCTGAAATTAGGTTTGTTAATCATATTTGTGAAATGTATTTAATGCAAATGATATTATGAATAATAGTACACAGTTAAAATTTTTGGGTCTTCTGACACTGGAGTTAAACTTCAGATATAAAACACCAATTTATACACATAGACTGCACTTCAAATCTTTAATATATATATTTAGAACAAATCTTTTTTGTTTGTTTGTTTATTTATTACTTCAAGTTATATCTCCATCACAGTGCCCTCCTTCTACCCCTCCCAGTTCCATCCTCCTAGTCTCTCCTCCCTCTCCCACCCATCCCACTTCTCCAATGTGGAGTGTCCCTACATATCAGCCCCTCTCAGTTCAACAGTCACATGAGGGCTAAGAGCTTCCTCCTGCACTGGGGGCGTACATGGTAGCACCCCAAGAACAAATTGTCCTATTAATAGGTAACAAAGTCTATGTTCCTGTTCCTTCTGGTGTGTTGGTTGTAGGATAGTTATCCTGTACTATATGGCTAAAATCCAATTATAAGTGAGTAGATCCCATGTGCATCCTTCTGAGTCTGGGTTAGCTCACTCAGGATGAGCTTCTCTAGTTCCATCCATTTGGCTGCAAATTGCATGATTTCCTTGTTTCTGATGGCTGAGTAGTATTCCATTGTGTAGATGTATCACAGTTTTTTATCCATTTGTTGGTTGTGGGACATCTGAGTTGTTTCCAGTTTCTAGCTATTACAAATAAGGATGCTATGAACATGGATGAGAAAACTTCCTTGTGATTTGGTGAGGAATCATTTGGGTGGATACCCCAGAAGTGGGTATAGGTATGGCTGGGTCTTGAGTTAGAGCTAGTCCAAATTTTCTAAGATGTCACCTGACTGATTTTCACAGTGGTTGTACAAGCCTGCACTCCCACCAGCAATGGAGGAGGGTTCCCCTTTCTCCACACCCTCGCCAGCATGTGCTGTCATTTGAGTTTTTGATCTTAGCCATTCTGACAGGTGTGAGATGGAATCTCAGAGTCATCTTGAGTTGCATTTCTCTGATGATTAAGGATGTTGAGCATTTCTTCAGATGTCTCACTGCCATTAGGGATTCCTCCTTTGTGAATTCTCAGTTTAGTTCTGTTCCCCATTTTTTGATTGGATTATTTGGTTTCTTGGTGTTTAATTTCTTGAGTTATTTGTAAATTATGGATATTAGTCCTCTGTAGGAAGCCGGGTTGGTAAAGATCTTTTCCCAATCCGTAGGTTGCTGTTTTGTTTGAATGATGGTGTCCTTTGCCTTTCAGAAGCTTTTCAGTTTCATGAGGTCCAATTTATTGATTGTTGGTCTTAGAGTCTGAGCTGTTGGTGTTCTGTTCAGGAAGTTGTCACCTGTGCCAGTAAGTTCAAGGCTTAGAACAAATCTTTAATATACATTTAGAATAGTTCAGTACTTTCTTTATATAATTAACATGCTGTACCACTTGACAAAAATATGGCTTTATATAAGATAAATTATTTTCATTTATCATCTTTAAAATATGGTGTCTAAAACATTTGAAAATTTCTGAATTCCTCAATTAATTACTTCTACCTCTTCAAGAGGAAATCAATAAAAATTGATTAATCTAACTTTTGCATTATGCATTCTCTCTAATATTCAGACAAAAGTTAAAAGTTGATGGTATTTATGTTCTTAATAATTTGTAACATTATTTAACTCTTAAGCAAGAAAGTCATCTGTAAAAAGGTTAACTGCAATTTTCTAAGATGAAAATTGTAGAGAATATACTCTACAATAAATGTTTCATCTTTAGTGTCTGAAGTGACAAGAATTTCTCTCTATATAATGATTCCTGGAGAAGTAAGGAATTTTTCTTCTGTAACACTCCATTTGGTTGATTTCTCTATGTAAACACAGTAAGTCACCCCTCATTTTTCATCTCTTTCCTTCTTTAATGTTTGAAAATAGTGAAAAATTCTGAATGTTCTAAAGCTAAAATCAATAGCTACAGAATAAAATAACCATTGAAAGCCATGTTGCAGTTATTAATTATCAAAAAGTTCTAAAATATAAGACATATTAATTGTATAATTATTTAGATAGATGTGCAGGAATAACCAGAGTAAACAGAGATGAGCTTAGATTTGAACTCAGATTTGATTCTCAGGGATCAGGATTGGGGTGATATGCAAAGAAGAAAAAGGTTTAACTTTGGCAGTAATGTAATGGTAGGAATAACTTGTCTCCAAACAAAACATAAAATAAATATGATCACTGGTTATAGTATAGTTATCCTGTACTATATGGCTAAAATCTGATTATAAGTGAATAGTACATGAGGTTGCTCTTGGTCCTCATATGACTGCTGAACTGGGTTGGGGGACTGATATGTAGGGACACTCCACTCCACAGGAGTGGGATGGAAGGGACAGAGGGTCAAGGGTGGGACTGGGAGGGGTGGAAAGAGGGCACTGTGATGGAGATGTAACCTGAAGTAATAAATAAATATTAAAAAGGCAAAAAAGATGATCAGATGTCATCTTTGAGGTTTCACATGAACTTAACAATTACATTGCAAATGTGAAGGCGAGCATATGTCAACAGGAATAGGAAGCAATAGCTGAATAAATCCTAGGACTTGCATCTTGATGCACTGACCCCAGAATCCCAGTGGAAGTTTTTCACTATTCTTTTTCTTAGTCTTCGGTTCTAATAGAAACTTACATTCAAGAAGCCAAGATGATCTTAATTTATTTGGGGAATATTACATTAGTTTTCTCAGAATAGTAAAGTGCATGGAAACGAAAATCTTGCAGAATGAAAAACAACAGATGTCACCCAGCTGCTCTTCACACCATAGCTATGTGCTGCAAGTCCCACGACCTTCACATTGGCTTTGTCACTATTTCTATTCAGCTGACCTTGGTGAATTTCCACAGATTTTTTTTCCCTTTCCAGTTGGAAAGTTTAAAAAAAATACTCTGACTTTGTGTAACTCAAATGGTTATGGATTTGAACAGACATTCTCAAAAGAAGAAATAAAGATGGCTAGGAAATCACTCAAAAGGAGTTCATCATCCTTAGAAATTAGGAAAATACAAATTAAAACAACTTTGAGACTTCATTTTACCCCAGGAAGACTGACTGAGATAAACAAAACAACGAGGAACAAATGCTGGCAAGGGTGTGAGGAACGGAGAACCATAACTCATTGTCGGTGCTTTACAAACTAGTACAACCATTATTGAAACTAGTGTGGATTATTTCCCAACAGTAGGTCTATAATATGACTCACCTATACCACCCTTCACATATTCCCAAAGGACTTGATATGCTCCTCCACAAATACTTGCTTTGCAATGCTTTGTGCTTCTCTGTTCAAAACAGCTAGAGAATGGAAACAAACTAAATATCCTTCAACTGATGAATAGATAATAAAACTGTAGTGCATATACATAATGGAATACTGTTCAGCTGTAAAGAAAAATGAAATCATGAAATCTGTAAGTAAATGGGTGGAAGTAGAAAATATTGTTGTGAGTGGCATAGAACACTAACCCTAAACATCCATGTTGTCTTTCTTCTCTAGCTCGGGCTCCAAATCTTCATATGTGAATATTCAACCTGGTGCAACCACAGAAACCAGGAAAGTAAAAAGGACAATGGAAAGATGGGCCAGAGGGAGCTTTAGAAAAATGGATAGCTGGATATAGTTGTTGTAAAGGGGAACATGGGCAAAAGATCAGGGAGACTCTTCCCTGGGGAGGGGAGAAGAAGCTCCTACAGGAACTGAGGGAAGAATAAATAACAAAAAGGATATCTGAAAAGACTGTAGGGAATCTTATTATTTTATGTTTACTTAAAATTATACACATACATATACATATGTGTACATGTACATACATGCATATTCAAAAACATACACATAGGCTACATATGCATCATATACATTATATACATATGTGTAGAGGAATTTTAATTCAGAGCATGGCTGCTCTGACAAGAGATCACATACAAAGACCTTCTGGGTCTGTGGGATCCGGCTGAAATACAGACATCCCTTTAATCCCAGGAGACAGAGCATGCGGATCTCTGAGTTCAAGGCCAGCCTGGTACACAGTAAGTTTCAGGTAAAGAAAAGCTTAGGTCCAGGTGTGGTGGTACACGCCTTTAATCCCAGCATTTAGGAGACAGAGGGATGCAGATCTCTGAGGGGTGTTCAGGGAGTCAGTTCAGTTGAGTTTGTGAGTTGACAGCCAGTGAGTGGAGATGAGTTTGTGGAGAGAGGAGACAGTTTTATCAGGAGAGCTTTACAGAGACAGGGTAAAGAGAGAACAAGCCAGACACAGGTGAGGTTAAAATGAACCAGAGCATGAGATGGAACCAGAAGATAGGAAAGATTGCTGGAATTAGTTTGAGGCCAACCAGAGCCATTCAGCGAAGCTGAGAGAAGCCAGATTGAATCAGTCAGCTTGGAGAGGAGTCTGAGCCAGAACAGCTGAGTTGAACCAACCAGCCAGAGTTCAGAAAGATCTAGAAAGGGTGAGCTCATTCAGAAGTAAGTCTCAGAGGTCGAAAACATTCTAGGCTTAGATAAGATTCTACAGTGGCTAGAGGTTTCCTGGACTGAGCCTAGGTTAGCAGATGAAGGGTAGTAAGCTTCCAAGATGACAGTTCAGGAGAATAAACGTACACACATATACATAGCTTCAGTGAAGTTAAAGCCAGGTGGGGTGAAAATGCTCCCCAAAAGAATAGACTATACAACAAAAATCTCAGTACCAGGAATTAGAAATATCCTTTCAAAGTGTTGGTCACATGTGTACAGCAACTCCAAAAACAGTATAAGTTATTGATGTTGCCTTGGCTAACTCACATAATTCAAAAGTAAGCCCCACATTGCTGAAGATACCAGAGTCTTTCAGACAGAGAATTAGAGAGAATATAACTGGGTCTGACCAAGCTCTGAAGACTAGTTTTCAAAGGAGAGAAAGTACTAATGCAAACTGCTAAGAGAAAGGCAATTAATAGTTCTATCCAGCTGTGATGTCTATGAACCACACAATGGCCTGTATGGCAAGATACTATAAAACATGTAGTAGTGGCATTCATATCTTGGCATCAGCCAATAGCTGCGTAATTGGACTTAAGTCTCACTCACCAAGGAGGGATTCATGTCTAGTACTGTAAACCAAGCCAATTATCCATGACGGGTGAGGAAATGGAACCTAATGGAAAGCCTACTACTGCCACTTATCTAAACCAATATAATTCCCAATTGCATTCTGAATTCTTACCCTTGGTGCTGGATAGTTTCGTGTCAACTTGACACAAGGTATCATCGTCAGAGAGAAGAAAGCCTTTATTAAGACAATGCCTCCATATGATCAGGCTGTGAGCAACCTGTAAGATTTTTTTTTTTTAGTTAGCCTTAACGGAGTAGGGTCCGTTGTAGGTGGTGCCATGCCTGGGCTGATAGTTCTGGGTTCTATAAGAAAGCAGGCTGAGCAAGCCATGGGGAGCAAGCCAGTAAGCAGCACCCCTCCATGGTCTCTGCATCAGCTCCTGTCTCCAGGTTCTTGCCCTGTTTGAGTTTCTGTCCTGACTTCCTTCGTTGATGGACTATGGATGTGGAAGCTTAAGCCCCAAAACCCTTTCCTCCTTAACTTATTTTTGGTCATGGTGTTTCATCATAGCAATAGTAACCCAAACTTATACCTATAAATTAATGTAGTCCTCAAGTCTCATCAAAGCAGCTTCTTTTTGCAGCAGTTAGAGATATCCCTACAGAAGGAAGCAAATGCTCAAAATGCAGAGAACTAACTGTGGGGTATACTGCTCCAACAGATCCAAGTACAACACAAGGCCTACACCTAAAGATCAGAGAAAATCATGGAAGAGAAGAAAGACTGTAAAAAACCATGGCACCATGACATTTGCTGTGAGGTTAAGTCTTCTATATATGACTGCGAAATTTTATTCATGAAATCTCAACCAAATAGCTGCCCAAAGAAGATATGACAATGACAATACTAGTTGACGTGCCAATCTTGCTCACTGGCTAAAACCCTACATGAAGAGCAATAGGCAATTGTTGAATGCTGAGACAGGGGAAAATCAGTCCTCCTCGGGGATTAGCCCCCTAGTTGGCTATCCTATAACAAGTGGTGGGTCTTAAAAACATACATGTGAGCAATCAATGGACTCAGTAGACCATATAGATTTACACATTTAGACACTTACACACACACACACACACACACACACACACACACACACACACACACACTTAAAGAAAAAGAAGCCATAAATTTAACTGGGATTGGGGGAGGAGATAAGAGAGGGATTAGAGGGAAGAAAGTGAAAATGTAAATAAAATTAAAAATCATAGGCAGAGGCAGGCGGGTCGCTATGAGTTCGAGAGGCTAGCCTGGTCTACAACGTGAGTCCAGGATTGCCAGGATTGTTAAACAGAGAAACTCTGTCTGGAAAAAGAAAAAAAAAAGAATAATGTTTTTTAAAAATGAGGGTTAGAGAAACTGAAGAGTTCTCTTAGAAACCAACTTATAGTCTTATGCCTCTTTTGTTCTTAGTACGGGGCTTACTGGCAAGCTCCCAAACTGAAAAATGTATACATTCTTATTATTATCTTAGCTCCAGCCCGCCCCTGAATTATCTTTCCACTTTGAGACTTCAATAAACTCTAGTTTCTATATTCTTTTCATTTTTCAAACTATTGTTCCATATCATGCCTTTTCATGGATACCACACACCCCTTTTCCTTCTGCTGCAAAGGCTGTGAAGAGGTGAATGGATATAGGGTGCCTGGGGTAGCACATCCAACCAAATTGCCTGTTTCCTAAGACACTGTGGGAAAATACAGTCACAGGGAGCATTTCAATTTCTTTGTCTAGCATCCAGCTATTTGTTTGCCTCTCACTTCTGTTCCCCAGCAAGCCTCTCTTGAACCTTTCTACCGTCTATCTCTTGCTTCTGTAGTGTTTTCATTTTTGGTAGTCTTTTCAAACTGTAGAAGTCTTCCTATAAAAGTTTTATTGTTGTACCCATAGTACCTTGCTCAAAGCACAGTCAAGGTTTTTCTCCCTTCGTGATCTACATCCAGCCAGTAATTTTGGTAAAGAATACTAGATTTTACAATCTCATCCTAATGTATGCATTTAAAGAATATGCTCTTTTTAAAATAGTTATTTTTGTATTTACATATATTCATTTCAGTTTAAGAAAACTACATTAAGGATGAATTTCAATTCCTAAAAGAAAACATCATATCATATACTTCAATCAGAATGAAATCAACCATAATTTTATTCTTTAGGTATTTTCTCTATCCTAGTTTTGATTTTTCTCTCCAAATATTTAATCTTTTTTTAAAAAAATCAATATCCTTTCCCACTTGTCACATATTTTTGCCATTTTCCTGTCAAATTTTGTTAGCTTGAAATTTAAAGTATAATTGCCTCTGACCAGTTCTCAGCTGCAGTATCCGCTTTAAGCTTTTACTATCTTTTGGTGGATTATTATTGGTATTATTTTAGATTATTTTAAACTTCTACTATATCTTTCTGCTTTCTTTTTGGTTTCCTTTCAGTTTACCCACAAATTACCTTCTAGCAATTTGTCATTCCTATGTTTAAAATCCTCTCACAACATTTAATTATTACTGTAGATCCAAACCCTGCCACCATCTCCAACGCTATTTCTTAGGTGACTCCTGCGCCTGGCTTCCCTTAAGTCCATCTGGCTTGTTCGTCACTGGTAAACACTGAACGTGGTATCATCTCAGAGGTTTCCCAACGGCTCTTTGCTCTACACATAACATACATTTTTATGTACTTACAAATTTTAGTTGTGTGTTTCTGTTAGGTTTCTGTTCTGCAAAACCTTGGTTTAGTTTTTCTATTGTTGTAGTGGGGAGGGTGCGTCCCACAAACCCTTCTGTGAGGAAGACTGTGCTGCCGAGCTGTGAGGTGGGATCAGCGCTCTCTCATCTGCTGACCTCTTTCATAGAGAAAAGTCCATTGAAGGACTTGCTGATCCTGTGGTGTTTCACGTTCACTGACTGAAGTAACCCTGGATAGCTGGTGGGTTAATCATAGGCATACTCTGAGGAGCAAGTAGTACCAACTTCAGGGTTCTTATGCTGGTTAAAAGAGGTTCGACAGTATCGACTTTTTTTTTTTTTTCACTTCAGTAATTAAAACTAATGAAAATCTTAAATCTTAAACTCTGCCAATGTCTGTTCAGAATCACAGAGGACCTAGACCTGGATGCGTATCTGCGCGTCTTCTGACACTGTCCTAGTACCATGTTTTTTTGTTTCCCTCTTAGCGTCTGAAGCAATGCCAAATACAGGCTGCGTGTTTGTTCAGTCGTTGCTCTGTTGGTCAGAACTCATCCCTGCTGTTCAGTCTGTATCCAAGCAACACAAAATATTATCTGGCACACAAAAGTTGTTCAATAATAAATGAGCACAAAAGAGTAACAGCTTCTGTGGGCTGGAGTGAAGAGTCATCACAACTGTTAACATTCTCTGCAGGGAAATAACACGCCAAGTTGGTAAACACTGCAGGTATTCAACCCGTTTGTAAAGTGAGAGACAGACAGTGTATACTGATTGCAACCTAACTATCTTAAGAATTAAAAACACTTATAGCTAATGTCTAATAAGAGACATTCTGTGCTATTAAAGTGATATTCTCTTCTTTCTTTCTGTAAATGATAAGTGCTTCAGACCTTTGGCCATCCAGCTCATCTCTGCACCATCAATCATGATGAACAGTTTATAAAAAGTAATTACATCATGTGTGACTTGGCTCTTGATGGAAAAAGATAAAGAACTACATGCTCATGCAATACAGCAGCTAGAATTATGTTTGGAGAAGGGTTCCACCTCAAACAGCATCCAGATCACTCAAACCACCATCAGCCAAATCTCTTTTAGTAGTTAAGCTGTTGTTATGTTCCTAACTGCCTGCCAGACTTTGAGAGCCCTGGGTCACACAGTCCTGGCGTAGAATCCCGGTGATCTTATTTTCATAATAAATCATCTTGGTAGTAGTCCACTTAGGTGACTCTGAGGCATGGTACCAGCATTATCATCTATTACTTTTGCACCATGGTGAAGAACCTAGAGGGTTCTCAAGGGATGTCATTAATTTTTTTTCTTGACATTGAAACCTAATAGATAAAATAACTCCTTAAATACCTACTAAAAGTCCCATATCAGGAAGTGCATTCTTCTTCCTGATACTGAAATTTATTACAATACTATATGATTAGAGATCTAAGTTCTCATCTATGTGTAATTATTTTAAAGTTAAGGAAATGGGTATTGTTCCTTGTGTTATCAGACAATACATAATTTAAAAGACATAATCCACATAATGAATATTTAAACTTGAAAGCCAAATTTATTTTTAGCATTTTTAGAACACTAGCTTTCAAAAGCAAACATGAAACAGCTTTGCATCTTTAATTGTATGAAATAGTTGCTAGACAAAACTTTCATTACTATCAGTCAATTCATGCTGCCATTATCCTAATAAAAGAGACTATAATGCTCTATTAAACAGAAATGTGTTATAATTTGTATAGATGAAAGGTAACAGTGATGACTATATTTCTACATAAAAAGACAGGAAAATTAAGAGAATGAAAGGTAGGGTTTTATGCAGTAGATTATAAAGATGACTAGAGAGTGATTTCTAAATGTTTGAGCAAGTGTCATGTGAAAATGACAACATATTATTTGGAATATTAACAATCACAGGTCATCCTGGATAAATTCATAGAAACAGCTGTTTTTTCCTGAATCTTAAAATGTGAGGACTTAGTCTTTTCTGAGAATCTGCCATGAGGGTCACTGGAGTTTATTTAATGTTGAGTTGGGAATGATGTGGACATTGTCACTAACTCTGGTTATTTGAAAGCTCTGAACTCTGAGCCCACTGTTGTGAAGGACTCCAGCACACGAAATACATTTTCAAGCCCTGTAGGGATCTTCACAGAGATCAGTCACCAGTTGCCTTCCATTTGTGCAACATACAGAACATGAAAATTTGTGCTTGAAGTGAAACAATGTGATTTATAGTAGATGCGAAGGATTCTGACAGTTTATTAGGTCATGGAACACACAACCAATGAAGGTTCAGTCTCTGCATTATACCTCTTCGTTGCAGGTCATTTTCTCCTTCCTCTGGGGTAGTTGTAATTTTCACAAAAGTGTGAGATTGTCATAATGACTTATTCAAAACCTGTGATCATGATAAACAACAACAACAACACTTGGACTATTTCTTTTCTTGATTTCCAGGTGTTGAGTTCTTTATATAGTAGAGTTGGTAAAAAGAAATCTTTTCCCATTATGTATCCTGCTGCTCTGTCCCAATGATCATGTCCTTTGCCATACAAAACATTTTCTGTTTCTTGAGACTCTAATTTGTAGTGCCTGTATCATTTGGTGTTCTGTTTAGAAATTATTTTACTGAGTCAAATAGTTCAAGGCTATATTCCACTTTCTCTTCTACCAGATTCAATGTGTATGGCCTTATGTGAAAGTTCTTGATCCATCTGGATATGTGTTTTGTGCAGGGTGATAAGTATAGATCTATTTGTATTATTCTACATGCAAAATTGTTATTTGTTCCACACCATTTGTTAAAGATGCCATCTTTTTTTCTAGTGTGTATTTATGGTTTTTTAATTCAAAAATCAGATCTCCATAAGCATGTGGATCTTCAATTCAATTTCATTGACCATGTGTTTATTTTTATGGCAATCTATGGTATTTTTATTACTACAGTTTTGTAATTCAACTTGAAATTGGGAGTGGAGATATTTCCAGCAGTTATTTCATTATCCCAGATTGTTTTAGCTAGTCTTGATCTTTTTGTGTGTTTGCTTATGAAGCTGAAAATTGTCCTTTCAGACTCTGTGAATAATTGCGTTGGAATTTTGAACAGGATTGCACTGAATCTGCAGATTGCTTTTGGTAGGATGGCCATTTTTACTATACTAATTTTAATGATCCATGAGCGTGGGAGATCTTTCTATCTTCTGATATCTTCAATTTCTTTCTTAAGTGTTTTTAAATTTTATCATACAAGTCTTTTACTTATTTGGTTAGAGTTTCCCCAAGATATATATATATATATATGAAGCTTTTTTGAAAGGTGTTGTTTCCCTGATTCCTTTCTCAGTTTGTTCGCCATTTATATAATGGGAGGCTACTGAGTTTGAGTTAATTTTGTATCCTGCTACTTTGCTGAATGTTTATCAGCTGTAGTAGTTTTCTAGTGGAATTTTAAGAGTCAGTTATATATATTATCATATAATTTGAAAAACAACCTTCAACTTCTTTCCTTCCTATTTGTATAAGTTTTCTTTTTGCTCTAGCTAAGACTTCAAATACTATCATAAATGGATGTGGAGAGAATAGGCAATCTTGTCTTCTTCCTGAATTTAGTAGAAATGCTTTGAGGGTTTTTTTTAACCCTTCTTTGATAGTCTCATATAATTATGCACTAAAATGATCTGGCCTTGGGCTCTTTTTGGTTAAGAGACTTTTAATTACTGCTTCTATTTCAGTATGAATTATAGATATGTTTAAATTGCTTATCCATTGTCAGTTTTGGTAGGTTGTATATGTCACAAAATTATCTACTTCTTTTAGATTTTGCAATTTGGTGCAGGAATATAGGTGCAGGGATCACTGTGACCACCAAAGTCATCTGAGTAAAAATCTGGGGCAGGGAATAAGAAGGCAGTTCAGTTCATCACAACTCAGTAGCTGGTGAGCTGGTGTTGGTTCAAATTTCAGGAGTCTGACCTTGAGTAGTTTATTTTGCACACATTTAATCACAGCACAATTTGGAAAAAAAGTTTCCTGGTGATAGTTAATTCAAATTTCAGTAGTGCACTGCTAAGCTTAAGATACCACTACACTGAAACTCTGTAAAAATTCAAGTGACAACTTCTATAAAGATGGTTCTGTAGATCAACTGAGAAGAAAGCTTGAGACAAGGGTCTGAGGGAGGTTAGCACTACAGACTGACGGATACAAACAACCTCAAGATAAGGGTTGGGGAGATTCCTTAAGATCTGGCCACACAGATCACCAGAGTGTTAACCATATCCACTCCCAGGCTTCTGGATGTAAAACAGGTTAAAGACACAACTCTGTTTGTTTAACATTTCTGGCTTCCCTAGTGCATATACGTTGGCATAAGGATCTACATACCTCCTACATACAGATTTTTAAAAATATATATCTTTTTAAATTTTTTTCTGGATTTCCTCAGTGTGTACTGTTATATCCCCCTTTCTGTCTCTGAGTTCATTAATTTGGGTCTTCTGCCTCCTCCACCTTTTAACTAATTTGGCTAAGGGTTTGTCGATATCGATTTTTTCCAAAGAAAGAACTCCTTGTTGCATTGAATTTTTGGATGGCTTCTTTTGTTATTGTTTGTTTGGTTTTTGTGCCTCTTTTTCTTTTGGTATTGTTTCTATTTTATTGACTTCAGTCTTCAGTTTGATCATTTCTTGCCAATGATTCCTTTTGGGTGTCATTTTTTTCTTTTAGCTCTAGAGTTTCTGAGTGTGCTGTAAAGTTAGTAATATGAGACTCTCCAGCTTTCTTATATAGGAACTTAGCACTATGATTTTGTTCTTATTTGCCTTAATTGTGTTCCATAAGTTTGGGTATGTTGTGTTTTCATTTCCATTCAATTCTTTAAAAAACACTTTTAATTTTTATTAATTTCTGTCTTATGTTTCATTCAGCAGCAACATGTTGAGTTTGGTTGAGTTTGTAAGTTTTCCTGTTTCTATTTTTCTTGATATCCATGGGGTACAGATCTAAATAGAATATTCTCGAAAAAGCAAAAAAAAAAGTGGCTGAAAAGCACTTAAGTAAACATCACTAGTGATCATGAAAATCAAATTAATTTTTGTTTGTTTGTTTGTTTATTACTTCAGGTCACATCTCCATCCCAGTCCCCTCTCTCTACCCCTCCCAGTCCCACCCTCCCACTCTCTATCCCCCTCTCCCACCCATCCTACTCCTCTGGAGTGGGGTGTCCCTAAATATCAACCCTCCTCAGTTCAAGAGTCATATTAGTGTTAAGAGCTTCAGGAGCCTATATGGCAAAACGTCCCACTAACAGCTAACAAGG
This sequence comes from Lophiomys imhausi, assembly GCA_907164525.1. Lineage (NCBI taxonomy): Eukaryota > Metazoa > Chordata > Mammalia > Rodentia > Muridae > Lophiomys > Lophiomys imhausi. The sequence continues at coordinate 535,514 of CAJQZJ010000104.1, read as the reverse complement.
TCTGTGTTCCTGTTCCTTTTGGTGTGTTGGTTGTAGGATAGTTGTCCTGTACTATATGGCTAAAATCCAATTATAAGTGAGTAGATGCCATGTGCATCTTTCTGAGTCTGGGTTAGCTCCCTCAGGATGAGCTTTTCTAGTTCCATCCATTTGGTTGCAAATTGCATGATTTCCTTGTTTCTGATAGCTGAGTAGTATTCCATTGTGTAAATGTACCATAGTTTTTTTAATCTATTCTTTGGTTGAGGGATATCTGGGTTGTTCCCAGTTTCTAGCTATTACAAATAAGGCTGCTATGAACATAGGTGAGGAGATGTCCTTGTGGATTGGTGAGGAATCGTTTGGATGTATACCCAGGAGTGATATGGCTGGGACCCGAGGTAGAGCTACTCCAAGTTTTCTAAGATATCTCCAGACTGATGTCCATAGTGGTTGTACAAGTTTTCACTCCCACCAGCAATGGAGGAGTGTTCCCCTTTCTCCACAACCTCACCAGCATGTGCTGTCATATGAGTTTTTGATCTTAGCCATTCTGACAGATGGAATCTCAAAGTCATCTTGAGTTGCAATTCTCTGATGATTAAGGATGTTGAGCATTTTTCAAGTGTCCCTAGGCCATTAAAGATTCCTCCTTTGTGAATTCTCAGTTTAGCTCTGTTCCACATTTTTTGATTTGGATTATTTGGTTTCTTGGTGTTTAATTTCTTGAGTTCTTGGTGTTCAATTTCTTTGAGTACCAGTCCAAATGAGCAAGATAATTAAAACAAATGACAGCTCATGCTGGCGAGGATGTGGAGCAGGAGCGCTCACCTATTGCTGGTGGGACTGTAACTTCACACAACCACTATGGACATCAATCTCACTGTTCCTCAGGAATTTGGAAAGAGATCTACCTTAAAAACTCAAGTATTCCATTCTTGGGCAAATACCCAAAGGACTTTACATCTGAAATGCATAGTGGATCATGTTCATTAGTACTCTATTCATAATAGTTAGAAATTGGAAACAGACTAGATGTCTGTCAACTGATGAATGGATAAAAAACATATACCATTTACACAATGGTATATTACTCAGCTGTTTAAAATGCGAAATCATGAAACTCACAGATAAATGGATGGTGCTAGGAAAAAAAAATCATCCTGAGTGAAGTAACTCAGACTCTCAAAGATATATATGGTATGCATTTACTTATATATGGATGGTAGCTTTAATAAGCAGCCTCTATATATATATATATATATATATATATATATATATATATATATATA
>CAJQZJ010000104.1:470670-534233 GCA_907164525.1 Lophiomys imhausi | reverse complement strand
TATATATATATATATATATATATATATATATATATATATATATATAACCACAGAGGTTAGGTATAGAGTAAGGGACTAGAAGGAGGGTTGAATTAGCCTAGGAAGGAGCAATAGAATAGACAGTCATGGATGGATGGAAGGGGAGATTGGAATGGGAGGGTCCAATAGGAATGGCTGAAAGGAGAGAGAGGGAGGGAATATGGTAAGGGACAGCTAAAACAAAGGACCATTTGAGGAGTCAAAGGGAAACCTAATACAATAGAATCTTCCTAAAATATATACATGTATGTAGGAAATCTAAATGGAATTGCCAAATAGCTAGGGAGATAGAGCCCTAACCAGACAGCTTTTGTCACCAACTGAAGGTTCCATTTCTGGGAATAGGTTACATCTAATTGAGCTGTTAGCCAAAGGAACACTATGAGAATCCCATGGACCCTAGGTTATTGCCAAAGCTATTGCTTTCTCTCCCCAAACTGAGACTAAGGACCTCTTGTTTAAGACAACACCTACAAAACTCATTGAACATGGAGAAGTCTAGCTGGTGCCTACGTTATCTCTACTGACTAGTACTAATGGTACTGGAAGGTACTTTTCTTACTACCAAAGTAGAAATGGTAAACACCAATCCAGCTACATATTCTTCAATCTACATTGGTGAGTTGCCTGAAAGATTCACTGGTATGAATTTGGCACAAAGCTTGTGGAACTAGCAAACCAATTTCTGATTGAATTTAAATCCCACTCCATGATATGGAACTTAAAACCCACACTGCATATGTAGCCAAGAACCTGAGACTAGATAGATAGGTCAGGGACCCTGACAATAACCAAATACTACTCTTCTATTAAAGGAACTTAGCAATAAAATTACTCCTAAGGACATTCATATATATATATATATATATATATCAGTGTCATAATCAGTCATCATCAGAGAAGCTTCCTCCTGCAATAGATGGGAACCAATACAGAGTCACAACAGGATAATATGCAGAAAGTGAAAGACTTTAGACCACTCAGTTCTAAATGGGATGTCCTTACCAAATCCCTCCCCTTAAATATCAGGGCATTCTCTGGAAGAGGACACAAAAAGATTGTAAGAGACAGAGGGCATGCAACATAACAAGGAAACAAGGCCCTCTAAACACAGCAGGGTGGTGCATAAATGAACTCACAGAGAGAAGATTTTGGATTTATAAATCTGAGTCTGACATTGACAGAAGTCAAAGAAGAACTCAATGCATCTCTAGGCACGTTGTTGGTGCCAATTTATTGTTGGGGGCATTTGTAAATTGTGTTTCTTCCCCTGTGCCCCAGCTCCCTGAATAACAACCCTGAGACTTTGTCATTATTGAATAAATGTTTAGGTCATAACCTGTGGCTCGTTCCCAGACTAGCTCATAACTTGTTACTCCATTTATTCTTGTTCTATCCATTCCTCGGTTGAGGGATATCTGATTGTTTCTGGTTTCTAGCTATTACAAATAGAGCAGCTATGGACATAGATGAGGAAACGTCCTTGTGGTTTGGTGAGGAATCATTAGGATGTACACCCAGAAGTGGTATGGCTGTGTACCGAGGCAGAGCTATTCCAAGTTTTCTAAGATATCGCCATACTGACCTCCATAGTGGTTGTACAAGCCTGCACTCCCACCAGCAATGGAGGAGGGTTCCCCTTTCTCCACACCCTCGCCAGCATGTGCCGTCATTTGAGTTTTTGATCTTAGCCATTCTGACAGGTGTGAGATGGAATCTCAGAGTCCTCTTGAGTTGCATTTCTCTGGTGATTAAGCATTTCTTCAAGAGTCTCTCAACCATTAGGGATTCCTCCTGTGTGAATTTTCTGTTTAGCTCTGTTCCCCATTGTTTGATTGTATTATTTGGTTTCTTGGCATTTAATTTCTTTGTAAATTATGGATATTAGCCCTCTGTCAGATGTAGGGTTGGTGAAGATCTTTTCCCAATCTGTAGGTTGCTGTTTTGCTCGAATGACAGTGTCTTTTGCCTTACAGAAGCTTTTCAGTTTCATGAGGTCCCATTTATTGATTGTTGGTCTTAGAGCCTGAGCTGTTGGTGTTCTGTTCAGGAAGTTGTCACCTGTGCCAATAAGTTTGAGGCTTTTCCCCACTTTCTCTTCTGTTAGATTTAGTGTGTCAGGCCTTGTGTTAAGGTCTTTGATCCACTTGGACTTATTCTAGTCTATGAGTGCCACATGGCTAGTTACCTCTCCTAAGCTTCATACATCTTCCTCAAAGTTCTGGGGCAAATCTCCTCTCGCACCTGACTCTATCCCAGAATTCTACTCTTTCTACCAGAACTCCTATCTCCTATTTCCTGTTTTAGCTCATAGGCCAATTAGCTTTTTATTGATAGATGATGTTTCCGTACAGTACACAAAAGATTCTCTCTACCAGGCAGGGATGTGAAGGCAGGCATGCTGGCCAATCCACATAGCATTATCTGCAGCCATAGCATCTCCTAGTAAATATTGTCCAGTGGAATTAGTAACAGCATGGAGTTGTGATATATGGTCTTGTATATAGAACAAACCAATTAGATCACAGTAGCAAATATTCAGTCTTCTTCCAGACAAATTATATAACTATGTAGCTTTCATAAGATGCAGGCTAGAATGTAAAATACAGGAAGGATGAAATTGTTGAAAATGGAACAAAAAATGATACACTGAGGTTGGAAGTAATTAAGATTAGCAGCAAGTTTAGGGTTAACATTAAGATCCAGCTTTTAAAATGTAACTTTGCATGTGCTAATTAAAGTACCAGAGTCAGAAACAACAAAGTAAAGCAGAGTTTATTCTTAGGCATCTGTCTTACATTGTGGGATAAGAAGCATTGCTGCTCTCAGGGCCATGAGTATAACTACCAGATTATCCCATAACAGCATGTACCACTTCTTAGAAATCAAGTACAATTCAGACTCAAAGGTATTTAAGAAATACAACTACAAATTCTAGAGTGAAAGTCTTAACCTTAACCACTTTTAATATTTCTACTTCAACCAAACTTACATTGGCTCACATTAGAAACTTACCAAAAAATAAAAATAAAACAGGCTAATCCAGATCATTATAGTTCAATGTGATGTAGCTGTAGATCAACAAATGTCAGTCATTTTTTTTTTGTAACTGAAAAAATGCCCATGATAACACACATATCAGGAGGAAAGGCTTTTTCTGCTTCACACTTTCAGAGAATTCTGTTTGTGGTGACTTGGTCTTGATGACTTTTGGGCTTGCAGCAAAGCATAAAACTATTCTGGGGAGGGAATGGAGAAGGAAGCCACTTAGTTTAAGACATCTTGGCAGAGAGAAAGAGAAGGTTGGGGTCTTAATACTATCTTCAAAGTGCTACCCCAGTATTCTGTCTTCCTTCTCATAAGCCCAGGCTCTCAGAGATCTTCCAACCCTTATTATCGCCAAAGGCTAGTGACTGCTAGCCAACTTTCTGTCTCTCATAAGTTCCATGAGAGAATTGACTTTAAAAAGGAGAGGATATTGTTTTGGCTCACAATTTCAGGAGTTTCAGTCTATAGTCACTTCTGTTTGCTCTGGTACTTTGGGAAGATAAAATGTGTTAGGGAATGCATGGAGCAGAACTGTTCACCTTGTGGTGTAAAGTAAGAGGGTAAGAGAGAGTGTGATAGGAGGGGTGAGGGGAATAGGGTAACAGAGAGGGTGGAGAACAAGTACATCCATCAGGCACACCTCTCTGGCAATCCACTTCATCTACGTTTCATTTCCTAAGGCTTCTATTACCCCAAATATCCCATTCAGTCTATAAACAGAGTCTACTGCTATCTGTCCTAATCTAAATGAACCCAGCAACCCTACCCCTGACCAATTCTGTATTGATTACCAAGCTTTTAACACGGGTTTTACTGGGCATTTATCATCTAAGGCACAATAGCGCCCACGTGTACATGTGTCTTTGGGGAGACACAGCAGCAGCATGGGCCACTTTTTAGAATTAAAGTTCAATACAGACTGAAAGATACTTAAGAAATGTTAAGTACAAGTTCAAAAACAAAGGTGCTATTGAATTTTCAGGGTTAGCAAATATGTTCAGACTAGAGAGGCACATGGGACCTACTTTTCTACTTTTCAGTTTCAGCTTTGAGGAGACAATGTAACTATTCTCCAGGGAGTTGGGGGGTCAACTAAAAATAACTAATATTAGGCATTAGTTTTATTGAATGTTAGTAATTAAATAGCATCATCTGTGAGATAAGAATAAGACATGATTTTTTTTTTTTTTTTTTAGTTTAAGATATTTCTTTTTTTTCCCCCAACAGCTCTCCCTTTCAGTCCAAAAAATGGTTCTTTTTCTTATAACTATAAATACAATACAAAACAACAGAAATAAATAGGCCACAATTATAAGAGTTATATGGTTTAGCATACATTCCCAATGTCCAGTCCATATGTATTTGGCACCTGACTTTAACATTCTCCATGAGTTCAAAGTTCTATATCTAACTCAGCTTTCATACTAACTTGCACCACAATTTTAAAATATCTTCTTAGATCCAGAACACCCTCTTGATTCCTAAACAACTCAAAATTTAACTATGAGACTCTAGCTATCTAGTCTTCAACCACCTCAGAGACCTGATTATATAGGAATATATCTGATTATATAGGAAGTGCAGGGCCTGCAGCTTCCAAAACTAAGAAATGACATACCAGTGGCTGCCTGGACAGTTCCCATTTTCTCTCCATACATTACAGCATCAATCTTCAGCCATTTGGCCCCGTTTCTCTGGCAGATATTGATTGTAGAGCAGGAATTATGAAGGACTTACCTACCCTGTCTTGGCAGAGCTAGGCTGTCGACTTACCTGCTTCCAAGTTTTGTCCTTTTTGGACAGAAGTCTGTCTACAGTTGAAGCAAGGGGTTTTTCTTGCCAAGAGAAAGGCTTACCACCAATTCAATCATCTCCCACTGGAGATTCTTCGATGCCCATCTTCTACTTGGAGTAGAATAGGGGGTGCTTTCAGGAGCTGACATGTCTCGATATCAAAAAATCTTAAGTTAAGAAAACATCTTTGAATGCCATATTCTGCAAATCTCTTGAGGTTTTTGAAGATGCCCTATCTATCTCTTATATTTAGATAAGCAAATATTGCTTGTCTCTTAGCAACTTGATTTCTGAGTAGCTTAGAAAATAACTGTGATACACTGTCATAGTAACTAACAAAATGACACGTTTTCATGACTATTAGTTTCCGTTTCTTAATTATCCTAAACAGTTTATGTTGGTTGGTAGCGAGAGGTCAAAACTTGACATTTCATTTTTAAGTATTACTATGAACAATACCTTTAAGAAGCGTTACCCTTAATTTTGTATCAATATACAAAGATCAATATCAATGTGGCCAAAAAAAAAAAAAAGAAGGGAAGAGGATGGGGGGTTGAGGGGGAGGAGGGTGGAAGGGTGGGACCGGAGGGAGGAGTAGGGAGGGGATTGTGATTGAGATGTAACTTGAAGAAATAAAAAATAAATTATTAAAAAAAGAATAAGACATGATACTGTTCAGAATAAAAAGACCCAATCTTTTAAATTATAGACAAACTCAAGGTCCTTAGTTTATACAACATTCTTCATATTCTGTTTCTAATGCTCCTTTCTTCTTACAGTTTTTTTTTTTCAGGTATAACTTTCTCTGTATAGAAACCCCTTCTTTTAGTTTTTAGGTGTTAACAATACATTTTATTCTTTTATTTTTGAGATTATAATCTCAAAAACATTATTTTCCCCTTTCCCTTTCTCTCTCCAACCCTCCCATATACCCTTCCTTGACCTTTTAAAATTTATGGCCTTTTTAATGTACACATATATGTATATGATATATTTGCCTAAAAATAAACTGCTCATACCCTACACAAAGAAATACAGGCAACTAAGGAATGCTGAGAGTGGGAAAATAGTCATCCCCAGGGAAGAGAACACCAGTTGGTTATCAAATACCAAAAGGTCAGCCCTGAAAACATACATACGAGCAATATTATACTCAGCCCTGAAGACATACATATGAGCAATATTATACTCAGCCCTGAAGACATATATACAAGCAATATTATACAAACTGAGCGGCTCCCCATTTCCTGAATATTTTATTCAGTGTGTGCTTTCAAGCTCTTACATATGTGTTAAGAATCTCCTTCCCTCCCAGGCCTTTGCCAAAGTCATACAGCCCCAAATACCATTAAAATACTCCATTCCAGTACAAATTTCTCAGACTTGAAGTCATGATTAATCTATCAATACAATCCAGTCCAGTTGTTTGAACTTGATACACTCTTTTACTGAATAACATAAATTATAAAGGGTAATCCATGCTTTGAATTATTGGATAAGGATGCCCAATCCAATAGATTTCTCTATCAGACTATTGTCTACTTGTTGGTAAAGATCTATCCATGTAGAAATACTATAGTTCAGCCATAAATAATTGTTGAATGAGTGACTGAGTGCTTTAATCAGCAAAGAAACACTGGATATTACTGATAATGGCTGCCATTCCAGGTTTCCCTTTCTCTAATATTAAAAGTCATAAAATTACATATCATTTAAATAAAATTAGTACTTGTAAAGAAAATTAAAGTTTTCCACCAATAATCTGTGATTTATCTATTGTATTGCTATAGCAGAAACTATAACTAATACATATGATTATGCAGTGAAATTCTTTCATCAGTGTGTTTAATCATACATATTTAGTGTCCATATATATGTGTTTGTGTGTGTCCCATAAAGTAAAAAATTCTTCATACAGGTTTTCATAGAGCTCAATAGAAAATCTGTTACACCAATACTTTTACTAAAATTTGTAATGAACACACCTTCTTGGTTATTTTCCTCAATTCTTAATTCTTGTCCTAAATGTGCCTCTCACATATTTTATGAAAATAAAAGGAAAGCATAATCTGAGATAACATGTATGTACAAATGTGTAAGTACGCAATATTGGCTTTTATTCCTTCTTTAAGGAAATACATTCTGATACTGGAGAGATGGCTCAATGGTTAAGAACTGAAGAGGACTAAGGCTGGATCCCTTGTCACCACATGGTGGCTCACAGCAATCTGTACTTCCAATTCCAATGCCCTCTTTTTACCTTTCTAGGCACCAGACATGGATGTGTTGCACAGATACATATGCAAGCAAAATGGTCATACACATACAAATGAGATAAATAAATCTTTAAAAAAAATTTAAAATTAAAGGAAATATATTTCCCTTCACACAGAGAGGGATTTGTCAAGGATTGGGTTTTTGTAGTCTGTACAAAGCAAACAGTGGTACCGGAAAGTCATGTTGTGTTGAATGAAAACACAGAATGGATCTGGTCTTTCAACGGCCTGTGCACTTCACAGAGGGTTCTTAGCCTTTTATAGGAGGTAAACAGTCTAGAACTATGTATTTCTACCATGTCGAATGCTAGTCTCAGCAGACTAATTCTGAAAATGAAATCTTACAACTCCAACAAGGTCAAAAGAGCTCACAAAGCTCTAAATCAAGAGTATTTTGCTGATATTGATAGGCTCCAATCTCAGACCTAAGTTGCAAATACATCTTTGATTTAGAAAAATGATCTACTTTCAACTCATTGTCAACTAAAACATAAGACTTTGAAGATCTTGGAACTGGAACCTAGCATAGCTACGCTAAGAGAAATTCCAACCATCACCAGATCAAAATAGATGCTGAGACACACAGTCAAACATTAGGTGTAACTCTGGGAGTCCTATATATATGAGAGGGAGGAGGAAAAGAGAGACCTCGAGGGGTCAAGATCAACACATGAAGATCAAGAGATCAACCAACCTAGGCCCCTAGAGGCTTACAGCGACTGAAACATGAACCAAAATAAGAAGAAAAAAGCTTAGACTTGACCTAGAAACCCTAGATAAATAAAGAAGGTAGGCAACTTCGTCCTCATACAGATCCCCTAACAAGTAGGGGTGGGGCACTCTCAGTCATGGACTTTGTTACCTGTTAGTGGGACACTTTACCCTAGTGGAGCTGCCATGCCGGGCCCCACAGGAAGAGGAAGCTCTTAGCCCTCATGTGACTGATGATATACTGGGGCTCCCCACACCAGCGGAGTAGGATAGGTGGGAGAGGGTTAGGGGGTGGGAGGATGAGACAGGGAAGGGAGGATGGAAGGGGCTGTGATTGAGATGTAACTAGAATTAATAAATAAATGTAAAAAAATAGATGGAAAAAGAATCTGAACATCTTTATATCCTTATATGTATAAGTACAAATCAGAATGTTTTAGGATTTTACCATAAAATGGTACAAATTCCAGTTTAATAATTGAGAAGAGATGAGAAGAAAAAAGAGGGTCACTCTTTTTTTTCTCTGGTGTGAATATTAATTTGTTATCACCCTTATCCAATGAAAGAAACCCCAGAAGAAGCAGATTTTATTATCATAAAAGTGCCAAGAAGTCTAAGAATTATTTAGTTTTCCTAAAAGTTATTATTCAATAATGGTAGTGTGATTTATTTTGCACCAATCCCACATAAAAAGGAAGTATTTTTTTTTCCAGTGGCCACACTGATCGTTATCCATTAGTTTAGTGACATCAGACAGATTAGCTTCAGTTAGCTTCTGGACCTGTAGATGATGCTGTCCTGTAGTGTGTAGGGAGCATAATGTGGAATTTGCACTGCATAGTGCAAAACTGCCAACCCTTTCTGGTTATACAAATTTAAGATTACTTGCTTAAAAATAAAATAGCCTCCAATAAAAGTGGCATTTTTCCAGTGCTTGATAGACAAGTGCTGTTTAGTGTTGAAAACAAAAATCTTATTACCAAAGGTTACACTGGGCAATGTGGGTAGAAAGAATCACACAAACAACATTGGAACCATGGGATTAAATCGCCCTGACGACTGGTTGACCACTGGACTTCAGGCATTCAAACAAATAATTATCATCATTGTTTAAACTACTTTGAGCTCAGCTATTTATTTATTTATTTATTTATTTATTTATTTATTTATTTTTATCCAGACTCATCCTAGTTAATTATTTTAATTGTTTCAACATTCAAATTTTAGATGTCCTGTATATCAGATAATCACTGTGGCCCTTTTTGTAATGGCTCTTGTCATTACATCATGACCCTCAATATGCATTAAACATGTTTGCCCAATTTATAAAGAAATGATTGAATAAATCACTAGACATTTAATAGCTTGCATTTAATAGTTTATAGTTTTCTCAAAAATATACTTTTATTTTATTTTTTATGAGATTAAATCAATTCATTTGAGTCTTTTGAAATAAAATACAACATTCTTTAAGTTCTGTGTTAGATAAAAATTCTACTGAAGCTACCAATTGAAAGGGTTCTTTGATTTAGCCATACAAAGGACAGTTTCTTTACAAAGCCTTGTGACTTTATGTGGTTTAGCATCAGATGTAACTGTCAACTCCCTTGCACACCATCCCTTCGTATTTGTCATATTTAGGTGTTGGACAGGACTCATTAAATGACAATGTAACAATAGGGGTCAATTGTATTTTCATTATGAAGTAATCACTTTTCTCAGAAAAACGCAGGCACCCATCCGCGGCCTCCGCCCTGGGGGAGTTTTCTTTTGATAATCTCACCTATTGAACTCTCATGTTCCATTGCTCAATTAATTTAGCTCAGGAGACGGTTCAATAAAATATTCCCCCTCTTCAGGCATTTTGATGACTCTCTCTGCTCTTTAAGACCAAACACAATGAATTCATGGCAGGAGTTCCTGCAGCTGCACACAAAAGCTTCCAGGCGCTGGATGCCCTGAGGTTCCCTCCTGTGGCCTCTGCTTTGGGGTGGACGGAGAGGAAGTATCGTTGGTCTTTCTCTAGGCCTCTGGGAAGCAACCCAGCTGTTTTTCTGTGGCTCAGGATATTCAAGTTAAACAAATAACTAAAATCCCCAGTAGAGATCTGTGCCTCACATCTGACCTCTCAACTCAAAAATAAACCCTTGTTGTCAGGGATATAGTGATCTATCTGACTTGTGCAATATCCAAAGTATATGTTTAGTCTTCTATTCAATGATATATTTGAGTTCCAATAATACTAAGCAGGCATCACAAGCTAAATATCCTTTAATAGAATAATTAGATATGCTAATTGTTTTGATTTTAAAAGAAGCATGAGGAAGAATAGACAGAAAGTCCTTGTCACCACCCACTCTAATCTCACCTTTCAATTACAGATTTATTATCAAATAGAGTGAATGTCCTTCTAGAGGTGCTTTTGTATGTTTAAGAACTAATGCTGACACATACATGTGTAAATCATGCGTCCCATCTGCATATATGAAATCTTCTGTGAAACATGGTGTGCGCAGCCTTATTGTGGCTTCAAACTGTAGAATTGCAGACTGACTAACGGTGTGCTAACATTTCATCTCAGGGAGAAGAGATTTATAGTAGCCCTCATCATAGAAACCATTGATTCTATTTTCACTTTTTCCCACATTATAAACAATGATGTAAAGATCACCCTCTGGGTGTATATGTGTACTCACATCTGTAATTAGTAGTTGAATGTTTACTACACATAATTCTTCATACTATCAACATTTAAATAGATTAGTAGTGATTCCCAATAAAAAATAATGCTATTGACTATACTCACTATATTTTATAATTGATCTGAACATATTTTTTCCATGTAATGGAAATTTCACACCTTTAACCAAACATCTCCTCTGCCCTGCTAACGACCATTCTATTATTTAGTTTATGGCATCAGATTTTCTAGTTTCATTTACAAGAAAAAATAGTTTTTAGTCAACATTTTATGGACTCTGGACACAACTATGTTGGTACAAATGATTGTGGCTTAATTATATTCTATTGAATATATTTACCATATTTTATTTATTTATTTGTTGATGGATTTCTAGATTGACTTCATATTTTGACCACAGTAGGGAAAGCTACAATAAACACAGGAGAACAGGTGTCTACGACACGGATTTGTTTCCTTTGGCAGTGTGCTGACTAAGGGGGTTGCTGACCATATGGCAGTTTTATGTAATAGGGTATTGAGGTTTTCCATAGCGACTGTACAAATGAGTGTCTCCATCAACATTGTAGACATGTTTCCTTGTTTCCTTTTATCCATGTTCTTCCCATTTACTCTTCTTTTTTTGATCAGATGTGAGATAGTGATTATGATTTACTCTCATAGTATTTATAACTTGTATTTCCTTGATGATTAATGATATTGAACATTTTGACATCTGGGCTGCTACTCATGAAATTTGTAACAATAAACTAGTCTATACATTATTCTACTGGATTTATGACTTACACACACATGTACATATGTACATATATGAAGAATTATGAATATATATATTTTTCAAAACCTACTAGGAATATCTTTTTATCTTACAAGATAGAAAATCAAATAAATAAAAGTTTTAGGAATTTTTGTTTTCTAGGTTTCCTTTTTTTCCTATTTATGTAAATGACAGCCATCTATAAAATACCATACTAACATTACTTTCAGTGTTTCGCTCTGTATTTTTATTAGACTTCTAAGATATCAGTTGAATTTGATACTTTTTCTTCTGTATTTCTTCACCTGTGTGCTGACATTCAATTTCTCATTTTTTTTAATTTCTCTATCTTTAAATTATAATCAATATAGTATCTTATATTTTTGTGCTACAAAATAATATTAAGCCGGGCGGTGGTGGCGCACGCCTTTAATCCCAGCACTTGGGAGGCAGAGGCAGGCGGATCTTTGTGAGTTCGAGGCCCGCCTGGTCTACAAAGCGAGTCCAGGACAGCCAGAGATATTCAGAGAAACCCTGTCTTGAAAAAACCAAAAAAAATAATAATATTAAAATGTTATTTTAATTGCTATATAAAACCATAAACTATACCTTTTAATGTAGCTCCCCATGTAATGTCCTGATGTGTGTCCTCATTGTGTAATATTAGAGTCACGTTAAATCTCATCTCTTTTTAAAAGCATAGAAGCATTTCACCTCTTGCTAGTAATAATATTGCAAACCATTTCGGGTTTCAAAAACATATGTGTGCCCACTCTAATCCTAGTAGCATAAGTCATCACACTATTTTACTTTTTTTTTACATTTTTTCCTTTATTTTTTATTTCTTCAAGTTACATCTCAATCACAGTCCCCTCCCTATTCCCCCCTCCAGTCCCACCCTCCCACCCTCATCCCCCATCCTCTTCCCCTTTTTTTTTTTAAGTTTAAGGTATATCTTATTTCCCCCTACAGTTTTCCCTTTCAGTCCAACAAATGGCTCTTTCTCTTATAATAATATACAAAACAACAGAGGTAATTAGGCCACAGTTATGAGGGTTATATGGCTTAGCGTACATTCCCAATGTCCAGTCCATATGTATTTGGTACCTGACTTTAACATTCTACTATCTAACCATCTCCATGAGTTTAAAGTTCTGTATCTGACTCAACATTCATACTAATTTGCAACACAATTTTAAAAGTATCTTCTTAGATCTATAACACTCTCTTGACTCCTAAACAACTCAAAATTTAATTATGAGACTCTAGATATCTGTTCTTCAACCACCTCAGAGACCTGAGAGGGATAAATATATCTGATTTTATAGGAAGTCCAGGGCCTGCAGCTTCCAAAACTAAGAAATGACATACTAGTGGCTGCCTGGACAGTTCCCATTTTCTCTCCATATATTACTGCATCGATCTTCAGTCATTTGGCCCCGTTTCTCTGACAGACATTTATTGTAGAGCAGGAGTTATGAAGGACTTACCTACCCTGTCTTGGCAGAGCTAGGCTGTCGACTTACCTGCTTCCAGGTTTTGTCCTTTTTGGACAGCAGTCTGTCTACAGTTGGAGCAAGGGGCTTTTCCTACCAAGACATAGGCTTGCGACTAATTCAATCTTCTCCCACTGGAGATTCTTCGATGCTCATCTTCTACTTGGAGGAGAATAGGGGGTGCTGTCAGGAGTTGATATGTCTTGATATAAAAAAAATCTAAAGTTACAAAAACATCTTTGAATGCCATATTCTGCAGATCTCTTGAGGTTTTTGAAGAGGCCCTATCTATCTCTTATATTAGGGTAAGCACATGTTGCTTGTCTCTTAGCAGCTTTATTTCTGATTTGCTTAGAAAATAACTATAATAGGCTGTCATAGTACCTAACAGAATGACCAGCTTGCATAACCATTAGTTTGCATTTCTTAATTACCCTAAACAGTTTATGACAATTAGTAGTAAAAGGCCAAAACATCACATTTCATTTTTTTTTTTTTACCTCCTAACCCTTCCATCCCATTTCTCTGGGGTGGGGTGTCCTTATATAAAGTCCCTCATCTCAGTTGAGAGGTCGTATGAGGGCCAAGAGCCTCCTCATTCACTGGGGGTCTATGAGGCGGTACCATCAGTGAAAAGTGTCTCATTGCCTGGGAGACAGAACTACTAAACAAGCAAACCAATAAGCAGACAAATAGATAAACAAGACTAAAAAGTAGAAAAAAATATAAAAAATATATAAAAAATAAATAAAAAATAAAAATTAAAAATAAAAAGTCTATGTCCAAGTTCCCTTTGGTGTGTTAGTTGTAGTATCGATACCTTCTACTATATAGCTAAAATCCTACTATAAGTGAATAGATGCCATATGCGTCCTTCTGAGTCTGGGTTAGCTCACTCAGGATGAGCTTTTCTAGTTCCATCCATTTGGCTGCAAATTGCATAATTTCATTGTTCCTGATAGCTGAATATATTCCATTGTGAAATAAGTCTTTGACTATTGTTGTAGATGAGCTTCAGTACTGAATGACAAAAGTATTTTGTTGGCATCTGTTTCTGTGTGTATAGTGATACAGAATTTCATGGAAATTGACATCGGGAAAACACTCACTCCTATTATCCAGAACCATGTTATGACTCAATTTATTCAAGTCATTGTTTGTGTCTTCCAATAAATGTCTATAGGTTGTATATATTAGTCTAGAATGATTCTTCTTAAAATTCATTCTTGGTTATTTATTGTAAAAGACTCTTGGGTATTCCTTTTCTCACCAACAGACACCATCATGTATTTTATTTGTCCCAAAAGTAGCAAATAATTTTGTATAATAAAATATATACTTTTATAATTTTGGGCATAAATTCTGAAGTAGTAGATTGTCTTTTGCGTAGGTAAAGTTTGCATTTAATAATATTTTACCTCATATGTACATTTTTCATCATTTATGTGTCATTGAGAAATTTCCAGTTCATAGGAAATCAAGAACAAAAACATTGATCACAGAGCTGTTTGTGACGGTTTCAGCTAGTGGGAAATTCACTAGCAGGAATCTTACTAGGAAGATGGATAAGCAAGTGCAAGAAAATAGAACTTCAAATCACAGCTGTGAGCGTGAGAGGTAAGAAATTGAATAAATAATTTAATTCAATCTTTACGATGTACTTTTAAGATGCTTCTATGAATATAAATCGTAATGTTTTGCAAAGACTCTAGGGACAATATATTCATATGTGTGTTACAGTGGTGGCTCATGGAAGATGGTGGAGTGAGAATTATGGGACTTGAAAATAGTTTGACCAAGATAAGAATTTTGCTTAGACCAATGAAGATAACCATTCAAGTGCAGAGAAGAGGAGACAATACACAGTGCTCTCTTCTCACCTCTAATTCAGAAAGTAGTATAGCATAAAAATATATATATATACATTTTAAATAACATTTAATTATGTATTTTGGAATCTGTATTTAGTACAGTGTGATATGGTAAGTTGCTAATATGAGGTTTCTCCAATTTTTATTGAAAAATGTAGTCATTTAGTTGCTATGGTTTTTTTTCATAGAAATGTCATAATTCTGTCCCACAGGTTAGGGTATATATTATGTTTTCATTTTTGTTCAGTCCTAAAAAGTTTTTAATTCCTACTTAATTCATGTCCTGACTCATCATTCAGTAGTGACTTACTAAATTTCCATTAGTTTTTTTTTTAAGCTTTCTATTGCTATTGATATCCAGTTTTAATCAATAGTGGTCAGATCACTCACAAGGTGTTATTTCAATTTTCTTTTGATTTTAGACATGATTTCAATCCATTGTATGTGATCAGTTTTGGGAGAAATCCACGAGCTGCTGAGAAGAAAGTGTCTTTGGCTGAAATATTCTGTAAATCTCTGCTAAGTCCATTTTATTTTTGATGTTATTTAACTACAATATTTCTTTTTAGTTTTTGTGTGGATGACATGTCTATTAGCAAGATTGTGTTGAAGTCACCCTTTATCGCAGTGCAAGGGACAGTATGAGATTTTAGCTGTAATAATGTTTCTTTTATGAACTTGGTGTGCCTGTGTTTAGTTCATACATATTTAGAAAGGCAATATCCTCTTGGTGGAGTTCTCTTTTGGATCACTACGTATTGTCCTTTCCCGTTTCGTCTCATAAGTTTTCATTATTTCGTTCTACTGATTGGGTTCTCACAGACTTCTTTAAGGGGTTTATTCATATCCTCTTAAAGTCCTTGAAAATATTTATAATAACTTATGGAAAGAGCTAATGGGAAACCTATGCACACCGAGAGGCCTGGTCACCAGGGAGTTGGAGATATGCTGGGAAGCAGGGATCCTGAAAGTAAGTATCAGTAAGACAAAGAAAAACCTTGAGAGTCAGCGACAAAGGGGCCCTTGGGACCTGGATCAGACCCAAGAGTTGGAGACTTCAATGGAGTTGAGGTGGGTAGCTCACCTTGCTACCTGGCTGAGGGTGAGAATGGAAAGATGGTAACAGAGAACAGGAAGGATAGTGAGAAACGCTCATCTGAGTCCCTGCCACGTGTGGCCACTGAGTGTTCTGGGTGACTCAGAGGAATAGGGATGGGCTAGAATGGGGATTCAAATGTGTCCACAGGAAGGAAGAAAGCTGTGCCCACACCACTGCGTGGTGGAGTCCTCCAGGAATGGAGATATGGTAAATGGAGAGGAACCTGAAAGCAGGCTGCTACGGGGATGGTGATGACACTGGAACAGTTGGAATGCGGGGAGGAATGAACAAGAGTGAAAAATCTCCTACCTGAGTCCCAGCCCTTCATGGCCACTGGGGATCCCATATAGTGTTTATGGGCATCTGTGGCTAACACAAGCAGCTGGTGGAAGGACAATGGCTGGATCCTGTGGGAGGGTTGGTGGGGTACCAAGGATTGGAGGTGGAGTGGGAGAACAGGCTTCTGAAAGCAGGCTGCTACGGAGCTGGGGATGAGAGGCTGGAAGTTGGTAGTGATGGACAATGGGAAGAATGAAGAAGGCTCGCTTGATTCCCAGCCTGGTGTGGCCAGTGAGCTCCCAAGTAGAAAGTGTTGCTAGGTATAGGCAGCTGAAATAAAGGGACAGGAGGAAGGAGGAATGCTTGGTCCACCTCTAGGTTCAGCAGAGGACCGAGGAATAGTGGTGAGATGGAGGAACAGGAGCCTGCAGGCAGTCTGCTAGAGGGCTGGGAATGGATGAGCAGAGGGGAGAATTGCCATGCTGGAGAGGAGGGAGAATGAACGTTGCCTACATGATTAGAACCAGGCTGGCTACTCACATTTGCCAATCTTATGTGGCTCATAATAAAGGGACTTTCTTAAAGAATAAGTGAATGTTTATCAGAACTGAAGATAGATTCATGCTGATAGCAATGTTAACTTATCTGGCACAGAAACTATTAGAAACACCTATGTCTCTTGGTCGAAAGGTTTAAAATTGTATACTCTGAGGAGATACATCAGGATTGTAGAATTCAGAGGTAAAAATGTGTAGAAAAAATCAAATTATGTTGGCGCCATTTGTAGAAATAATTAATTAAATTATTTATCAATATTTAGATTATATTTAATTGTTTGATAGTGTTAATTCTTAACCAGCTGTTATAAATGAGCACACAGAGACATCTGATAGATTTTAACAAGCCTTGGCCTGGATTGTACAATCTTAGCCCATCTAAGCTAGCTCATAATTCTATCCCTGAATAAAGCCCCATATACATACATCCCCTGGGCTGTTATTCTCCACGCTCTGCAGATGTTCCTGGCCACATAGAATGAGGTTCCTGTTTATAACCCATGGCGTGTGTCCTCCTTCTTGAAGTTTTCTTCTTCTCTTGGAGGCTTCTTCTGTGTATCAATGTCTCTGCTTCAGAAGCCCATGCACCTTAGTCCCACCTAATTTTATCTTTGCCCAATCTCAGGCCTCAGCATTTATTCAACAAATAGAGGTACTGATTAACAAGAAAAGTAACAAAGCTTCACTTGGTGTACAGCAAGGAGACTTTTGGGAGCAGGTTAATTAATATTTAGAATGCATAACATTATTCCATCAAAAGTGTCAGAAAGATCATTACCTAAAACTGAAAGAGAGAACTGAAGTAGGGCGACCATGCCTGGCTTTTTCTGTGGCTCCAACCTCAGCTCTTCGTGCTACTGCAGGGAGACCTTTACTCACTAACCCATCTTCCTGGCCCCATCTTATACTACTTTTCAATCTGCCTTTTTTTTTTCTTTTTAACTTTGCCCATCTGCTAATTAACATGGATATTGTTTTAATTTGTTTGTACATATGTAACAAAACACTTGTTACTTTATAACCAATAACTGCCAGTCTTCATAGCTCTGCAGGCTGAGTAGCCAAGCGGGCATCAGTTTCTGTGTCTCATGAGGGTTGCTGTCTGTTTTCAGGACGGGGTTTTGAAAGTTTGTTTTCTATATGGAAAAGCGCTGCATTCACGTGTGGCAAGAAGATGGAAAGGCCAAAGACTGAGTTCATGAGAAGTCACAACTCACCCTTATGCATTCTCACAGTTTAATCATGATATAAGGATGGCACTGTTTACTTAAACCATACTGTTGTAATACGTTTTGGCACATAAACCTTGGAAGGGATCCATACCAAAGCACAGCGTATGCATTTTGCTAAAAATGATTGACATCTAGCCCAGTATGTGGCACCCAAACATTCTTAATAAATTCTTCATCACAAACATGCGACATTCTCCATGTGTTATGGAATCTAGAGTTTATGCTACACATTTTCAGCACTAAGAGAAATGTTATCAGTAAAAGAAATGGAGTCAAAATAGCTACCATCTCAAGTCCTCTTAAGAATAAGGCTATGTTGGTACTGATCATTGTATATTAATGCAAAATTAAGATTGTATTGGGCTACATCGGTATTGATCTTTGTATATTGATACAAAATTAAGATTGTATTTGGCCACAATGGTATTGGCCCTTGTATACTGATGTAAAATTAAGATTGTATTGGGCTACATCGGTATTGATCTTTGTATATTGATACAAAATTAATATTATATTTGGCCACATTGGTATTGATCTTTGTATATTGATACAAAATTAAGGGTAACTCTTCTTAAAGGTATTGTTCCTAGTAATGCTTAAAAATGAAATGTAAAGTTTTGACCTCTTGCTACCAACAGTCATAAACTGTTTAGAATAATTAAGAAATGCAAACTAATAGTCATGCAAACATGTCATTTTGTTAGTTACTATGACAGTCTATCACAGTTATTTCCTAAGCTACTCAGAAATCAAGTTGCTAAGAGATAAGCAATATTTGCTTACCTAAATATAAGAGATAGATATGGCATCTTCAAAAACCTCAAGAGATCTGCAGAATATGGCATTCAAAGATGTTTTCTTAACTTAAGATTTTTTGATATCGAGACATGTCAGCTCCTGACAGCACCCCCTATTCTACTCCAAGTAGAAGATGGGCATCGAAGAATCTCCAGTGGGAGATGATTGAATTGGTGGTAAGCCTTTCTCTTGACAAGAAAAACCCCGTGCTTCAACTGTAGACAGAATGCTGTCCAAAAAGGACAAAACTTGGAAGCAGGTAAGTCGACAGCCTAGCTCTGCCAAGACAGGGTAGGTAAGTCCTTCATAATTCCTGCTCTACAATAAATGTCTGTCAGAGAAATGGGGCCAAACAGCTGAAGATTGATGCTGTAATGTATGGAGAGAAAATGGGAACTGTCGAGGCAGCCACTGGTATGTCATTTCTTAGTTTTGGAAGCTGCAGGCCCTGCACTTCCAATATAATCAGATATATTTATCCTTCTCAGGTCTCTGAGGTGGTTGAGGACTAGATAGCTAGAGTCTCATAGTTAAATTTTGAGTTGTTTAGGAATCAAGAGGGTGTTCTGGATCTAAGAAGATGTTTTTAAAATTGTGAGGCAAGTTAGTATGAAAGCTGAGTTTGATATAGAATTTTAAACTCATAGAGATGGTTAGATAGTAGAATGTTAAAGTCAGGTGCCAAATACATATGGACTGGACATTGGGAATGTACGCTAAGCCATATAACCCTCATAATTGTGGCCTATTTATTTCTGTTGTTTTGTATTGTATTTATTAGTATAAGAGAAAGAACCATGTGTTAGACTGAAAGGGGAAACTGTAGGGGGAAATAAGATATACCTTAAACTTAAAAAAAAGGGGGGAAGAGGACGGGGGGTTGAGAGGGAGGAGGGTGGAAGGGTGGGACAGGAGGGGGGAGTAGGGAGGGGATTGTGATTGAGATGTAACTTGAAGAAATAAAAAATAAATTATTAAAAAAAGAATAAGGCTATGTATAAACATGCAAGAATCATTTGTGACCAAGTTATTGTTAAATATGAATAAACAAAATAAAAATGAAAAAAATTATCTTATTGTCTGTGGTGGCTCAACTCATAACAAAAAGTTTTAATTCAGTTTTTTTACACCAATATATATGTTTTATTTGTATTCAAAGAAATAAGAGGAAAAATTTCCACAGGTGTCATAGCACTTGAATCTAATTCACTGTTGCTTTGAAAGTAAGTCACAATGCTTTTGTTTTTCCAGTATTTTAAAAAATTATTTTAACAAAATTATAAAAATAAGTTAAGCATTTCAGCATTTTAAATGAATTACTTGATTAAAAAATATCTGAAGTTAAGTATATGTTACTGGATTGACTAAGAGTAATACAAGAAGAACGCAGGACAATAAACAGAACATTATGAGAAAAGATGGATGCAAAGTTTGAAGTGCAATAAATTGTGGAAAATAATTAAATATACAAAGAACAGCAATTAAATTTAAAATATGGCCTAGGAATGTAAGCTACTGATTAAAAAATGTTTTCATAGTAATATTTGAGTAAATGTAATTTAGGTAAAAGCATAGATAATTTTATTATTTCAGGAAACATAATCAGATGCAAAATAAAATACACAGACAACTATTAAAACAAGGAATATGGAAATAAGGAATATTCCATATAATCAGTGTTAAAGTACTAAATTCATAAATTGCATACTTACACTTTTTAACTTAATCCTGTCTGGAAGTTTATTTCTGTGGCTAGTGTAATAAATTTGGACACTTTTCATAATTGTTAATTTTGTTTTGCTATTAAGAAAAAGTAAACAAAATCAATATGTTCAGATGGCTTGAAAGTGATATAATGTTGAGATGCTATAATGTGTGAAACAATGTATATACACTGTTATCACATGGTGCCTGTGAACAACTACAACCTTATGATTGTAGTTGTTAAATTTTTTTTGAAAAGTTAAAAAATGTCCACAGCAAAAGTAGCGCATGATGATTTAGAAATATCAGCGGCAGTAGCGCTGTACACCAGCATTCAACCTGGCCAGCAAGCCGGCAGCCAGGCCTCCCAGGGTAGGGTGCTGTGCGTGTGTTTTCCCCAGCCTCTCAATTCAGAGGTAATTCATGGGATCTCAGCTTATTGGGAAGCTAGTTTATATTTATATTCAGGAATTATCTTATAAGTAAACATGGATAGAGACTTATAGAATACTATGAAAATATACAAAAAAATCAGACGTGGCTGGGGCAATGGAAAGAACTATTAGAATAGAACATTTCAGTTGATAGTTGAAGAATGAGTGTGAGTATGTGTATGTGTGCCTGTGTGTGAGTGTGTGTGCCTGTGTGTGCGTGAGCACCTGTGCTGGGAAGAACAGGGTGGTTAACTCAGTGTATGGTAGGAGGTGAAGAATATTGACAAAAAGGAAATATGTCTAAGATGAAGAAGCGAGAAAGTCAAGTGATGCACTGTTTTTACTCTAAATGATGCTGTGATACTAATTTTCAGACTGTTGATTTTCCTGCATAATCTAATTTCTGCTGTGTTTTTCCAGTTGGTCTCCTTATTTTCTGTTTTCATACTCTCAAGAAATGTGCTGTCAACCACATCTTGCTATTGCTTTCATGTTTGTCCTTTATGCTTGCCCTTCTTAGTAGAGCAAAATCAAACTTTCTACCAGCTATTGATACATTAAAAGATCTCTGCTGTAGTCCAAGACTTGTAACTGGGGTATTGGAAAGGAGAGAGAAGAGAGACTCTCCTGGAAATTATTGCCAAGTTGCAAGCTTTCTGGTTTACTCATCAAATGGAACTGCAAGTCCTTCCTTACTCACGTTAATAATGTTTCCACATCCAACTGACTCAAAGAATTCATGTGTTTTTTCACTAAGCACATATTGAGTTTCTGTTTTGTACAAAGAACAATATAACATAGACAGGAAATGGGAGTAAATGCTCACTGTGAAATTCCTCTCCACCTGTAAGTGCTGTGGCAGAAGAGTAGCTTCCGTAGAAGACTAAAGCTACAGAGCACAGATATGTCACCCTTAAAAATCACTCACATCTTATTGTCTGCTCATGTTTAAGTACACCTGAGTAACTCCATCTCTCCAATAGATAGCATCTATCAACATTAACAAAATGACCCAACCCTCGGACCTAACACAGGATAACAGCTATACAAACCTATGATCTGCTCACTGCTTCTCCTGATTCTTCTGACAAAGAATGACATAGCCCTTGATTTTCACTATACTGTCTAAGAAACTATAATTTTGAGCTGCTTGATTTTTAAAATGCCCCCAGGATCAACTTATTATTTTGTGTTAGGGGCTAGGTTATTAAATCTGTGTGCATATATACATGTATACAGGTACATTATAAATTGGTGGAAGGAGACTCTTGACACCAATACAAAGTCTTTTATATCAGCAAGTACAACATGGCAAATTGTATTACCTTCAGTGAACATAGCAAAGATTCAAAAGATGCTGTTCATGGCCCAACATTCACCTCGTCACTTCAGAAATCCATCACTTTTACATTCCAATTAGCCTTTCTGGCCCATCAATTCAGCTCTCCCATTAAGATGTGAAATGCGGAATTATATCATTACAATGATAGAAAAAAATGACAATGTGTGGCTAAAAATAAACAAGATGAAGATTTGCAAGCTGTTTTGTTTACCACTTCACTTTCCGTTGTGGTCCTTTTACAGAAATATGTGAAAGATAACCACACTGTTTTTAGTAGTCAGAAAGTTTTCAAATAATTAAATAGCTACAGGAAAAAATAAACTCACCAGCCTAAGGATATGGTATAATCACATCATGATTATGGAAAGAAATGAGGCTCACTTCTGAATTTTCATCCAAACTTCATGAATAAACCACAGGAAAAGAGTAATTCTTTTCACTCTTGTCAAGCAGAGGATAAAACTTAGGGATGGGGAATGAGAACAATCTCTATTAGGAAGGTAGAAAACATGTTCTTTCATCTCAAGATAGGTTGTGTAGATTCTGGACAACAAACATTGTAACTTATGGAAAGAAAACAAGAACTTTGGAACCATTTGCTGAGAACCCCCAGGGGTGACAGTTCCTTTTCTCAGTATCCTTTCAGACCTCACATTACGTACCTTGTCACCTGGTTGATAATTTATAATAATAAGCAAATGCAGGTAGAGTGTTTCTAACTGAGTGAGTAAACCAATGAGCTTGATCATGGTAATTCCATTCTGTGGCTGTTGTAACAGACATTCTGTAGGCTTAGACTTGGGCAGGTTCTGCAGCAGAGTTGCCTGTGGGTTGAGTGGTCACTCTGTAGGCTCTGGCATTTCTTCAGGTAGGTGGCCTTGTAACTGAACTGCACCAGAGGATAAGCAGTTTTGTCCACTGTGACAGAACTACTGTGTTGCTGGTGGAGAAATCGGCAACCTTTCAGAGCCCCAGAAGTTCTCTGTGCTGATTGTAGGACAAGCACAAAGTAAAAACAGTTTGGTTTCCTATACTAGGAAACACTTGGAGTGAGCCTTACTCTTTCCATCCGTGGGAAGACTAACTTAGAGTTTTAAATGGTAAGAAGAAATTTTAGGTATTTCTTTTCAAACAGAAAAATATTTAAAACCCCGTCCACCTTTGAATATTTTCCCTTCAGTTTCTAAATTACATTTATCATTAGAGTACCATGTTTTGGAGACACACGTGAGTCATATCTCCTACAGAATTTATTTTCTGTAGACTGCAAATCCTATGAGCCAAAAAAATAAAATACAACCTCAGATTCTCTAGGGCCCAGCATGCAACAAATAATGCCTGCCTTAAGAGAGATGCTGGCTTTCTAGCTCCCTACAGACATTCTGATTTGAGCGTCTCTGTTCAATATAACTTTTAAAACCTTAAAAATTAGTTGACATTAATATTTTTTTCAAAGGACTAGTTATTCACACTGCTGGGATTAGTGACTCTTTTCCTTCCTTTTTAAAGTATAATCTCTTCCAGGAAAGAGTCTTGATCTGGAATGTTGATCATTTTATTTAGCACTCACCAACACTGTAGTATGTAGTAGATGGTCAGCAAATATTTGGTGGAAAAAATAAGTGAATTCATAAGGACATATATCATGGAAAGAAATAAAATCTGGAAATATTGGGCAAGAATTACTGAGTAGAGAATTTATCCAAAATGAAAGGATTTTCAATAGAGAGTTAATAGGCTTTTTTTTTATCAGTAATTACTATTACATCACAATAAATGTTTTAACTTGTTTTTCATGGAAAGTCCAAAAGTGACATGGAATAAGGAAACATATTGGAGAAGAAGAGGTTGGTACAGGAGAAGTAGTTCCGCAATATAGCACTTGTCTAGCAAGTGTGATATCCTGAGTTTTAGAACTGAAAAAAGAAAATATTAGCAAGTACTAAGTTCTGTTTCTGCTAATGCTTGTAGCCCTGGTCCTTGTATGAAACCCACTAAAATACCTATTGAATTTTACAAAACTCACTGTAGATACTGTGAGAAAATGAGATTCCACCTGAGGAAATTGTGAATGATTCCCATCATCTCTCTTTTGTGGAACAACCATATAATTTTTATTGATTTTTCATTTAAAGTTATTTTAAGGATTTTACATGTACAGATATGAGAATTTTCCATTTTCAAACTGATAGGATTTCTACATAAGCTGATTTAATTCAATAGGAAATAAGGATTTCTTAGTTTAAATGATTTATCTTTTTCTCTGAGTAAGAATGATAAAAATTTATAGCAAAAGAAAATCATGGAACATACACTGGTTACTGTTTCTCTCCATGAAATATAAAACTGGACACAAACAGCAAATATTGAATAGAGAAACTTTTCTTCAACTCCCTCTAGGTCTAAAATTACTGCACAGTGTCTAAGGATTCCTAGGAGGAATGTTTTTTTCAGCTCAGGGTAAAAAGAAAAAATTCTGGGAGTGGAAAAATTCAAAAGAAGTTAAAATGGCCTATTAACATCTCCAGTGGGAGATGATTGAATTGGTGGTAAGCCTTTCTCTTGGCAAGAAAAACTCCTTGCTTCAACTGTAGACAGAATGCTGTCCAAAAAGGACAAAACTTGGAAGCAGGTAAGTCGACAGCCTAGCTCTGCCAAGACAGAGTAGGCAAGTCCTTCATAATTCCTGCTCTACAATCAATGTCTGTCAGAGAAATGGGGCCAAACAGCTGAAGATTGATGCTGTAATGTATGGAGAGAAAATGGGAACTGTTGAGGCAGCCACTGGTATGTCATTTCTTAGTTTTGGAAGCTGCAGGCCCTGCACTTCCTATATAATCAGATATATTTATCCTTCTCAGGTCTCTGAGGTTGTTGAAGAATAGATAGCTAGAGTCTCATAGTTAAATTTTGAGTTGTTTAGGAATCAAGAGGGTGTTCTGGATCTAAGGAGATGTTTTTAAAATTGTGAGGCAAGTTAGTATGAAAGCTGAGTTAGATATAGAATTTTAAACTCATGGAGATGGTTAGATAGTAGAATGTTAAAGTCAGGTGCCAAATACATATGGACTGGACACTGAGAATATATGCTAAGCCATATAACTCTTATAATTGTGGCCTATTTATTTTTGTTGTTTTGTATTGTATTTATAGGTATAAGAAAAAGAACCATTTGTTTGACTGAAAGGGAGAGCTGTTGGGGGTAAAAAGAAATACCTTAAACTAAAAAAAAAAAAAAAAAACAGAAGGGAAGAGGATGGGGGGTTGAGGGGGTGGAGGGTGGAAGGGTGGGACTGGAGGGGGGAGTAGGGAGGGGATTGTGATTGAGATGTAACTTGAAGAAATAAAAAATAAATTATTTAAAAAAAAGAAAATGGAAAGTGTAACAAATATTCTCACAAAGCAAAAAAAAAAAAAAAAAAATGGCCTAAGGAGAAGAAAGAGTAGGATGAATTCCAAAGGGTAATAGCTTTGGAGTTAACATGATATTATAAAAAGGTATTCTAGACATGTGGCATTTACGATTACAACTAATAGGCTGAGATTGTGTGTGTGTGTGTGTGTGTGTGTGTGTGTGGTGTAGTATTACAGAGGTATAATGTGTGTATGTTGGGGGAGGATAAAGTTATAATTGAGAGAGAGAGAGCTGCTAAGAGACAACAGCTTTTTTATATACCTGGAACAATACAATCAGATTGCAATTGTATTTTGAAAATCAGTCAAATAATAGCTTGTCACCAGCAAATTTGAATGTTTAATTTGGAACTTGTCCAGAAGGTAAGCCAATAGTCACAGACAGTCATAGAAGTCCAGACAGAACAAAGCAAATTTTTCTCATATAGAAACATGGACACGTGGTAGTTGGGAGAGACTCACAGTGAAACTGATTGTTCTCAACCTACTGTCTCTCAGCTCAGTAGGAGCAGCAGGGGCTAACAGGGTACTGCTGTTGGATCACTCTCTCCTAGCTCCGCTTCCTTGTCTGGCCTCAGTGGAAGAGGATGCTATTATTCCTGATGTGACATGAAGAGCCAGAACAGGACGGCAGGGGGCTTCCCTTCACGAGAAGAAATGGAGGAGAAAGGGAGGAGAGGGGGAGGGTGCAGAGATTGAGATGTAAAGTAAAAAAAAAAAATAAATTAATGGGAAAAAAAAGACACATGGTTTCCATGGAGAAGACTAAAGCAAGAAAACAGGAGTGTGAATATCAAAATGTTGAGGTGCCTTTGGGCAAGAAGCACTGGGTTTGTTTGCATGAGAGAGCTTAGATAATGTAAGATGCCACATAGTGTGGTGAGCAGCACAGGTGGTTTGGGATTTGACCATAGAGGTCAGGCTATGCATGCAAATTTTCCTCCAGGAGATCACATGGAGGCAGTTGAGGACACGCATGAAACCCAATCCGCTCAGCCATTTTAACCCTCGTCTTTCCATATTATCATTTTCAGTTGTAGCTTATGGGCTTGTTCACCCACAAACTAAAACATCTTACTTTAAAGTCAGTGATCATGTTATTCCTTTTTATAGTAAATAATTTATTATTATAAATACATGTTAAAGAGAAAAAAAATATAACAAAGTGCTGCTTCTGCAGCAAAAAAAAAAATACTGTCCTGTAGGGAGTTAGATAAATTAAATTAGATTTAGAAAATATATAGGGGTTTCTGATACTGTCTCTTAATTTGGGGCATGAAGAGCATTATCAGCATGTGGACTAAAAACAGGAAACAAACAGGAGACTTAATAGACTGAAAAACAAGGTTGAAGTCAGGAAAAACAGGAAAGACTCAATAGACTGAAAAACAAGGTTGAAATCAGGAAAACAGGAAAGACTTAATGGACTTGAAGAAACAAAGTATCTGGCCTGACATTGTTTTCAGCTGCTAAGTGGGTGGAGCCCAAATTAAGCTGAAACAGAGTTCCTCCTATTTAAGGACAGTGCATGGAGCCCAGAAGGAGAAGAGGCCCCTGATGCTAGAGATCTCCAAGAGTCCTGCTGAAAAAAGTGCTGGCCATTGATGGCCAGCTCTCTCCCTGAAGCAGAAAGAAGCCGGTGAGCAAAGAAAGCCTGAGCAAGACACTAAAAGGCCAAGGACTAAACCCTGTGGCTCAGCTTTTGCCTAGAGGGGTTTGATCTGTCCAAACAGTGGCCTAAAGGAAATTGTGCCTGGCTTTAAGGACTGAGGCAGGGCAGCTGAGTTCCCGATTCAAAAGAAGTAAGTTGGCCTGCAGACGGCTGGGGTCTCCCACAGAGAAGAAAGCATGAAGCCTTATTTAAGGTGAGACTGCAATAACCAACTTACCCTGACGAACCTGCATCTGAGAGATCCAGAAAAAGGACTGCAAAGTGTTAAAGAATCTACAACAAAGACTGTGTTCCTGACGACTGAGGACCTGCCCCAGAGACTGTATCATTCTAAAAGGTTAGAAAAATAATTATCAATAGGTTTAGTGGATAGGTTAAAGGGGTTGTAGGAATTTATAGGATTAATAGTTAAGAAGTTGTTGGTGTTTGTTATAAGAGAATTTAGTAATAAATAAATAAGTGTTAAATAATATTTTAAAAGTTCGGTTACACTGTCCCACATAAGAATCCTTTTCTTGGTAGAGAACTCATTGACTTGCATATACACAGGATGTTCTCACAGCTAATTCAACTTATATTTGACTTTTTAATACATCAAGAAGCTAATTTTGCACAAAGTAAAAATGTAAGGGCTTTAATTCCAATAACTACAAGTGGAAAAGATATGCTCTATATATGCATCACCTTTTTTCCTGAGATAATTGAAATTGCAGAAATATATCTTAATATTCATGATTCACTAGCATGTATCTGGGTTTAATTGACCTAGGGAAAAAGCAGGGATATAGAGATTCTCCTTTCCAAGCAGCAGTGGTCTCATAATTCAATAAGAAGGACTTCCTGAAAAAAAGCACTTTATCTCCCCCAAAGCTAAAAGTTAGTTTATCCTGTAGGTTGATTGAAACTTAGCTTCCATTTTCTCTATCTATTGTTTCTCAGCTACCACACTTTCTTTCCCTTTCATCTAACACATCAGTTGACAGCTGCACTGTTTTTCTCCTACCTTAAATAAATTTTGTTTTGTGTCATTTCTACCAGAGGTGAACAGAAGTACAAAGAGAAGCAGTATTTCCAAGTGACCGTGCTGTCATCTGGGCAGCGTTATCTGAAAGGTCGATGGATAAGTGTACTATGTACAGCAAAAGGCATAAAATGACTGAATGATAAGGTCTTTATTTATTAATTTGTGCTTGAAGGTTTAACATAGAACATGAAGAGAAAACTGTGACCCTAACAACACCAACACTTTGTTGTTATTAAAGAAATGCTTAAGAATGTGCTTTACATAAAACAATAGATGATTGCCTTTTAAGGAAACAGTCTGGTAGATAATTATATTTTCCCTAATCATCTTCAAGATATTATATAACATTAATTCAGTCTTACACTGGATGCTTGAACCATGTTTGAATATAAATGGAACAGAGAAGACTGAAATATCCTGCTTGTGCTCCAGAAGTGCACAATTGAAAATAAAACAAAAATGTGCATATTTGTCAAGTTGGGTGTTATGAGACTTTCCAGTTTGGTTAAAATGATACTAGCATACTACAACCAATGCACCAAAGGGAACAGGAAAATAGACTTTGTTTCCTGTCAATGAGACACTTTGCCCTAGTGGTGCTGCCTTGTAGGCCCCCAGTGTATGAGGAGGCTCTTGGCCCTCATATGACTGCTGAACTGGAGCAGGGGACTGTTATGTAGGGACACTCCACTCCAGAGGAGTGGGATGGAAGGGATAGGGGGTAGAGGGTGGGAGGGGGGGACTGGGAAGGGTGGAAAGAGGACACTGTGATGGAGATGTAACATGAAGTAATAAATAAATATAAAAAAAAGAAAAAATGATTCTAGCAAATTTTGGGGAGGTGGAAATAAAAATAAGGTGTGGACATATCTTTTAAAGTCTTTATACAAGTTTTTCCAAATGAAGAAAACAAGTGAGGAATTATTATGTGTTTTTAAAATTATTTAACATAGGAAGGTGAGTTTCACAGGGCAGCCCATTGTGGGAGTCAGAGCACTTTCCATTTCCTCACTGAGTTAGGAAAGACACAAACAGTTATTCTGAGAAAAAGAAAAGAAACGGTGTTACTTGGCCTGTGTATTAGTCAGGGCTCTCTAGAGGAACAAAACTTATAGGATGTGTATATATATATATATATATATATATATATATATATATACACATATATATATATATATACACACACACATATATACATATGTATGCATATATATATATGATTTATTAGAATTGTTTATAGGCTGTGATCCAGCTAATCCAACAATGGCTGTCTGTCAATGGAAGGTCCAAGAATTCAGTAGTTGTTCATTATAAAATTGGATGTCTCAGCTAGTCTTCCATATACACCAGAATCTTGAAGAAGTAGGCTCTAATGCTAGTAATGGAATGAACTTGCCAGCAAAAGTGAGGGCAAGGAGTCAAAGAGTGAAAGCTTTCTTCACCCATGTCCTTTATATAGACTGCCACTGAAGGTGTGACTCAAATTAAAGGTTAATCTTCCCAACTCAAAAGATCTGAAAAAAAAAAAGCAATAAAATGTTCCTAGTGATATTCTGCTGTACTCATAGATCAGTGCCTTATCCAGTCATCATTAGAGAGATGGGAACAGATCTCTGAACAGTGAGAGAGTCTAAATTAAAGATCTCCATCAAATCCTTCCCCTCAGAGTTCGAGGAATTCCACAGAAGAGAGGGAGGAAAGACTGTAAGAATCAGAGGGAATGGAGAACACCAAGAAAACATGGCCCTCTGAATCAACTAAACAAGGAACATATGAGCTCACACAGGCTGAAGTAGCAAGCACAGGGCCTACATGGATCTACACCAGGACCTGTGCATAAATACTACAGCTGTTTGCTTATTATTTTTATGGGACTCCTGACTGTGAGAGTGGGTGGGTCTTTGACTCTTTTACCTGCTCTTGGGACTCTTTCCCTCCTGTTGGGTCCAACTTCAATATGAAAGTTTTTGCTTCCTCTGGCTGTATTTTATTTTGTCCTTTCCTGTTTGGTTGTGATCTCCTAAAAGCCTGTCCTTTTTCTAATGAGATACAGAAAGGGAGTGGATCCAGAGGGATGGGGAGTTGGGGAGAACAGAGAGAAATGGAGGGAGGGAAAACTATAATCAGGATATATTGTACAACCAAATAATCTATTTTTAAAAAGAGGTCTTATAAATGATTTAACAACAACAACAACAACAAAAAAAATCCCTCACAGGTGTAACCAGCTTGTTGGGTCTTGCTTAATTCCAGATGTAGTCAAACTGACAACCAAGACTAGCCATCACAATGTGGGGAAGAGTCCTCTCCTGGGTTTTGTGTTGCTTTGTGCTCAAACTCATCTTGGTAAATGTGCTAAAAACAATTTTGTTTTTTCTGAGATGAATCAAACATGAAGATTTCAGGAGAGCAAAAATCATTTATCTCTTCATTATCTTTATCCTTGAAATCATTAAAAATTTTAAAAATAAGTTACCTTTCCTGTTAGACTAGTTTTTCAAGTCTAGCTTATTTCACATGAGAAGTGAATGGAATGGCACAGTCAGTGCTTTGGAACGAAGAAAAGCACTTATTTCCCCAAAGACTTAATCCAACAGCTACTCACAGCAGTTATGAGTACTGCTCTGTAATAAGCAATCTTTTCTTGGCACAATAACTAAGAAATTACAAAGTGAAAATGTGCTTCTTAGCCATGGTAGGGGAAAATGCGAACCCTTTGGTTTTTGAAACAGATTAAAATTACTTATGAAATCTCTCCTCAGGTATAACTGCTTTTAGATCACAATGTAACACACTAATTAAAAAATAAATTGTCCTAACTGATATTGGAAAATACTGTATTGCTATCCTTTTGAATAAGAATAATGAAAATATAGATATTAATGTTTGTTTCTGAATTCAATATCCTAATTTATGGTAATGCTATATAGAACAGCTGCTAGTTTCAGATTATAATAACACACCTTTTTTTAATAGTATAAAATATGCATATGCTTTCATAAGCAGTTTTGGTTGATTTTAGAGAGATACTCTGCTTTCATGCTTTTAGCAAATAAAGTAACGTCTTCTCTTTTTGTGATTTACCAACGGGTTTGTGGAAGAGGATTTTAAAAGAAGAGTGGTTTCTATAGAATTTTATACTTAATTCCACAGATGTGACTTGCTAGTAGGACACACGATAAATAGTGTGAGACAAGAGCACATGATAGGTTTCTGAGAGATGAAACAGCAACTTGATGGCACATTTCTTTTCCTCAACAACTGTGTTTTCTCATATTGTAATTAGATTCATCAAGTCTTATCAGCGTAGGCATATAGCTGCTCTTTAAGATGTACTCATTTCTGTTTTCATGTTGAGAAGTGTTTGCCTGTAGGTATGTATGTATGTATGTATGCATGCATGTATGTATGCATGTATGTATGTATATATGTATGTATGTATGTATGTATGTATGTATGTATGCATGTATATAGTGTGTGTGCTTTGTGCTTCTTAGAGCCAGAAGAGGGCTTTAATACCTCCTAGAGTTGAAGCTACAGATTGTTGTGGGTCACCGTGTAGGTTCTGGGAAACAAATGCAGGCCCTCTCTAAGGGGGTGGGGGCGGGGGGGGGGGGGGGGGGGGGGGGGGGGTTCGCTCGAGTTCTAACGCACACAATTCCCCCAAACAATGACTTCTTTATGTAGGATTGAGAGACTGGTTATCAAAGATAACACAAAATGGAGCTGCTGTGAGTTTAAATATATTGTAAAACCTTCACAGTACTTTTTATGACATGAAATAACTCTAATCTGAAAAATATTCATAAGCATTTTATTTAAAAATGGAGTAAACTCTTTATTTATAATAGCTTCATTCAGTTACCCACTCAGTAAAGAATCTAAGAATGTGAAACAGTTTAGTAAATCCACTAAAATAAAAGGAGAAATCTCAGTTTTAAATATATACACATAAAGCAACACATACACGTGTGGAAACGTGGTGATATGTATATAAGAAAAAATAGAGAAGAAACTGATGAGCATATGTCCACTTAAAAACACTGAGTTATTTGCTCTTTGAATAAGTTTATATCTGATACAGTTTTACATACATACATCCTTTAAGTGTTCTTTAATACTGAGGATAAATCAAGTTATCTTGGGTTTCACACATTTAGGGAGTAAACATTTATTGAGAAGTTACCTTAACCAGACACTGTAGAATATAGTATAGGTGGTCATTATGTTGTAAAACTAACTTATTTTATTGTTACTGCTATGATTCTTTTTGCCCATGCCATTACAAACAATTCCTTTTCTGTATATGCAATGCCCAATCACCATATTCTGCTAGCCTTTAATACTCTAAATATTTGATTTCTTGGTTTTTGATTTGTTTTTTTAAGTCATGATGCCTATGTACTAGAAAATAACAGTAAGGATAGAAAAAATTTTATTATAGTGCAATCTTCAGGGGATGTAGAATAACAGATGGAACCTTAAGTACTCTTAGGGCATGGAAGTCGTCCTGACTAACACCATCATGGTGGGTGCCTGACATTGTGCATTTGTTCGAGCCTGTATCGTGTTCTACATAAAGAAGAGTCCCTAATGTAAACTATGGGTTTAGATTATAAGACCCATTCTCAGACTGCCTATCCATGAATGGAACTGGCCTGGAGAGGAATGTCTATCACAGTGTTAGCCATGGGCAATGCCTACCACTGGACAAGAAGAGGGTCAGTGCATGGACAGGACAGCACTGTCAGTAAGAAGGGGTTTGCCAACCATTCTCAAATTCTTTCTTGCAACATTAGAACAATGGGGCTGGAGTGATGGCTCAGAGGATAAGAGCACTGACTGCTCTTCCAGAGGTCCTGAGTTCAGTTCCCAGCAACCACATGGTGGCTCACAACCATCCATAATGAACTCTTGTGCCCTCTTTTGACCTACAGGTATACCTGCAGACAGAACATTGTATACATAATAATAAATAAAATATTTTTAAAAAGAACAATGTAACTTTCTTGCTGTGAGCTATTATGCTCTCAGTGAATAAATTAAATTTTGTGAGTAAACAAAAGCAAGCTAAAATTATACCTATGAGTTCTGAAATAAAGACAAGTTATAGATATGCTAGAATTCTTCTGAGCCTAGAATCTCAGTTTTTCAAACAGAAGAAGGAAGGTGGGTAAAATAATAATAAGAATGTCTGAAAAAGTCAGATAAATCTTTTTATTAACTATTTACCAAAAGACCCTCTAATGCACTTAATTGTATGCATAAAAATATAAACACATATAGTTTTAAGTGAACTCTTCTCATCTGGACAGATACTGGCCCCATTAACAGCCATAGACTACTTACAAAAGCTGACAATACTAGAAATGAGAAGCTCCTTTGAATTGTTGGCTAGGGCTGTCCAAGAGTCCCCCAAAACAGATAGCCTCTTGCTGTTGCCTTTGGTTTCCAGAGGTAGGTCAGATCCTATTACTGAAGACACCATTCATTTCAGGGACATGGCCCAGAGACCTCAGAGCTGTAAGTGTTATGAACACCCCTCCCTCTGAGGACTGGTTTTCACGGTAGCAGAAATACTATGGAAGCTTCTATAGGAGGACCAACAGTCTTACCTAGCTATGACTCCTATGAATCACATCAAAGAAAATGTGGCATGGTTACTCCAAGGGTGCAGTAGTGGCATGCATAACAGTTCTCTAATTAGACTGAAGACCTGCTTTAAAGAGACACAAATCATTCCTGGTCCTGGAAATCTAACTAACTACTCAGTGATAGTGAAATAAAGCTTATTGGAAGAGAATCTATAGTTACTAATGTACTAAACTAGCATAATGCCTAGCAACAACCCATAAACGTTTGTCCTTATATCCACAGAAAAGTGTAGTCTTCACTTCTCTCAAGAAAACTTCTCTTTGAGACAGAAGGAGATCACTGCAGAAAACCACAACCAATCCAAATGCAGAATTGTAGAGTCCAGTCCAGTGGATACATCTACAAATCACTCCCGCCCTTAAGGCTCAGGGAACACTGTGGAAGATGGGGTAGAAAGATTGTAAAAGTCAACTGATTATTTGTGTCTCCTAGAAATATCAGAAGCTATACCAATTAAGTTCTCACCAACATTACTGTTCATATGTGGTGTGAACAAGGACAAAAACAATGGGTGTGCCAAAGTAGATGGGGTAAAACCTTATGAGTACTCCTCCCTATACAAAGAACTACAGGCAACTAAGAAACCTGGGAATGGGACAGGTGGCCTCCTCCAGGGAAGAGAATACCAACTGATTGTCACATGCCAAATGATCAGTCCTAAAAATATACATACAGGGAGCATCTTATGGGCTGAACATATTATACTTAGGAATATAATATATGCATGTAATAACAATTACTGAAAAAAGGGGAAACATTTGAAGGAAATCATGGGAGCTATGTGGGAGAATTTAGAGAGAGGAAAGGGAAGGCAAAATGGAATTAAATTGTAATCTCAAAATAAAAAAGAAAAATTGATGAAAGTGAAAATATTATTAGGGCTTTCTTGGGTGTAAAAAATATGGCAAAATTACGTTGGGTTGGATGCCATTTGTAGAAATAATTAATTAAATTGTTTAAGAGTATTTATATTATTTTTAATTGGTTTGGCAGCTAATCCTTAACCATCCATTACAAATGAGCACATAGAGACCACATGTGGATTTTAACAAGCCTTGGCCTGAGTTGAGCAATCTTGGCCCATCTAAGCTAGCTCTTAATTCTATTACCCAAATATGACCCTATATATACATACGTCCCCTTGGACTGCCATTCTCCATGGTATGCCAATGTTCCTGGCCATCTGGAATGATCCTCTTGCATCTACCCCATGGCATGTGTCTTCTTCTTCCTGCTGCTCGTGGCTGGAATGTCTTCTTCCTGCTCCTAACTGGAATGCTTTAATCTTCTGTCTAAAGTACAGGCTTTCTGTTCTAATCCCAGGAAGTCCCACCTTTCTCTGTCTTTGCCCAATCTCAGGCCTCGGCATTTTATTTAACCAATCAGAGTCAATGTAAGTAACAGACAGCAAGCAGGACCAATTAATTAACATTTAGAATGCTTAACACTATGCCAACACTTGGGACTATTTTTATTGTCATCTAATTAAAAAATGTTTAGCTTAAATTATTTTCCTGTAAATAAATTCTGTGAGAAATCTAAAAAAAAAAAAAAAAACCCAAAGAAACAAAGAAAGGAAGAAGAAAGGAAGGAAGGAAGGAAGGAAGGAGCAGTTTTCCCAGATCTGACCAGGAGAAGGAGATTTCTACATGTTTATCAGTCTCACTAAGACACTGAGCCTCTCACAGCCATCCTTCAGAATTCAGGGGTTGCCTCGGAGTTCTTGCCCAGGAACATTCTGATCTGGTTGTCTGTTAGGAAGTGCTGACTGCAAGGCTCTAACTTAGGGACATGTTTTGATTTAATCAGTTCTGGTGGATGTGTTGTGACAAATCACGAAATGGGCCAGCTGCACCCAATACTGCTAATTCCAGCTGATTTGTCTTTTCCAACTTGTCACAGCCCTGAATGTTGGCTCTTGAAGAAGCACAGACCCAGCGCAATGAAAGCTGCCGTGCTTCACCTTAATAGGACGGCTGCTTCAGGCCCTAGAAAGACAATGCAGTTAGACTCTGTTAGCCTATCATAGTGATCCATGCCCCACATGGAGAGCCCGCCCAGGGAAAGGGATTAGGACTATCTTCCTAGTGAAGTAGTGAATACAGAGACATTCTTTGTTTATTTTATACTTATATTTAAAAGGGGAAAGGGCAGTAGTAATATAATATAAATCAAAGATACCAGGAGATTAAATAAAATTCCAGCCTTGGTATACCAGTACCCTTTATTTTCCATATGTTTTCAAATTCCCTCTGAGTTTATAGCCTTAACTCCTTTTTTTTTGTTGTTTAATTAAAAAGTATTTTGTTAGCTTGCTGGTTTGGGGTGATTGCAGCTATCACTGTTGAGATGCTTGGCATGATAGTATTCAATATAAGTGAAATAACTTTATGGAATGCAACCAGTTCATAGTTTTTAAAGTTTTATTATTATCATGTATAATGAGTATTTTAAAAACATATTTTATCACAAACCTTTTAGAAAAGATGTATGTAGGTATTCTCCATAAAATATAAATACATCAGAGGACGTATTGAGTGTTTGTCTATAGAAATCTTTGAGATGTAGAACAAAAACATAAGGATCACTGTAATTATCATTTCTCTACTTTTGACAGCGTATATTATTTATTAGCATGATTTAAGATCTAATGGGTTTATACTCAGCATATTTTTTTATTTTTTCAAAGGATATTGCTATAGAGAACAAAACTGTATGGGAGTCACTCATGTACCTGTTATGTGTCTTTACAGGCAAGCTGAAGTATCAACGGCCACAATCATTTTCTTATACTGATGTTATATCTTTTGCCAGTCTGAGCAATTTAGTCCCAACAATGACACCATCTCATGAGCCTGAATGAATATGTCTAGTGGCAGCAGGAGACGCAGTTATAAGTCGTACTTTAAGGACCAGATTAAAATGCGATAAGAATGCAGTTAGTGGCTGGTTACCAAAGTTGGCAGGTAATAGTAGGTCACAAGTCCATCTCCTCACTTTCTCAACATCATTTTTTAAAATTGTTTTCAAGACTTCATTCAGCTCAAGCTCATTTCTCAAATAGCTGGGACATTCTGTCTCAAAACTGGGCTTCATGTGCAGTTATTATCCTGAGTTCAACACTAATTCTTAGTTATGAGAAAACTGGGTCAGTTTAAGTCTGAGACTTCCTGTGAACTATTTGCTGTGGTGATTTACCTCTCATGACCCTCCTTCCATGCAGTTTCACACAGTCATAATTTTATTAACTGTACCTTCATGCACCTCCTATAAAGTGTCTATAGATGTTGTCTTCTGTCATCCCATTTCAAATTTTAATAATGTCCTCTCCGCATATAAACTTGTTTCTCCTAAGAGTTTTATTGTGACACCCTAGGATAAGAATAGCCTAAATGAATGCATGTGCTCAGGTGTTTCATAACACCAGACATTACTCACATAGTATCAATGAAAACAATTACATAAGCTGTAAATTGTTTTCTTTTATTGAAAATAATTATTTTTCATACAATATATTTTGATTACCGTTTCCACTTCCCCTACTCCCCTCAGTTCCTACCCTCCCATGTGGAGGCACAACTTTTCTTTCTTTAGAAAACAAAAGGCATCTAAGGGGCAACAATAAAATAACATGATGTAGAAAACATAAAATATACAACATAAAGCAAAACAAACACATTGGAATAGGACAAAACAAACAAACAAGAAAAAGAGACAAAGAAAAAAGACACAAAACACAAATAGATGCAGAGACGTTTGCACAATCAGGAATCTAATAAAAACCCCAAAACAAAAAGAAGTTGTAATATACATACACAAAGGGCCTATAAAGCAGGAGAAAACAATACAAAACAAAACAATCAAAAATGCCCTGAGAACATCATGAGACAGAGGACACTAAAGATGGCGTTGGATATGCTTTCTGTTGGCAGTGCACTGGTGGACATGGGCCTAACCCTTAAGATTGCTTTCGCGGTGATATCTCTTGGAGAAAAGAAAAATTTCACTTGTAAGTGGCTATCAATTGGAGATCATTTCTGGGTTAGGGATGGGGGCCTAGGTCCACTTCTTTCAGTTCTAGGACCACATCGGGTGCAGACCCGTGCAGGCTCTGTGCATGTGGCCACAATCCCAGTGAGCTCATAGGCAAGTAGGCAGTGCTGTGTTCAGAGGGCCTTGGTTTCTCGGTGCCCTCCACCCCCGCTGGTTCTTACACTCTCTTCTAAAGAGTTCACTGAGGCCTGAGGGGAAGGATTCGATGGAGACATCAGTTTTTTAGGGCATATGATGTAATTTTGAACAATCTCCATAAATTTTAATCTTACTTGAGATAAGCAGTACTCTCTTATCCAATTTCCAAGAGAACTCTTTGGCAAACATTCTGTTGTGTTAAAAAATTAATGCTTCCTTTCATATAAAGAAAATACACATAAGAATTTAAGAATGTGTCCAAAAGAAGATATTTCAATAATACAAAATAATTTTTCTTTTTTCATATTATAATTACAAAATTTCTCCATTCCTTTTCCTCTTTCTCCAAACCCTCCCATGTACCCCTTTCTACTCTTTCTTTAAGTTATGGTCTCTTTTTTCACTATATATCATATATTTTCACTAACTGCTATTGAATACATAATATATATATATTTATATTAATAAGTATAACCAGTTCAGGCTGTAAATGTTACTTGCATGTATGTTTTTAGGGTTAACCATTTGGCATAGAACAACCAACTAGTGTGATCTTTCTTGGAAGATACCCTCACTCCCAGCTTTCTTCTGTTGCCTAAATTTTTTCTGTGAAGGTTGAGACCTTTGCAGGTTTTTCCAAATCCACTTTATCATGTCTATTGGTGTTCGTGTTTGGCTCATTGTTAGGCAGACATGTTGGTGAGACTTTGTGGATATATCTTTTGGCATTGCTGGGAGACACAGTTCCACAGCAAACTCCCTGATCCTCTGGCTCTTTATAATCTTTCTTCCCTCTCTTCCAGTGTTCCCTGAGCATTAGGGGCAGGAGTGTTCATTGAGACTGGACTCCACACTCTGCATTTTGATGGTTGCAGAGAAGTTTCCTTGATGAAGGTTGAAGATTACACTTATCTGTGTGTTATCTAAAAACAGATGTTTATAAATTTTTGTTAGGGATCATGCTGGTTTAGTGAATTAATGGCTGTAGATTCTCCTCCAATAATCATGACGTCCCCAGTACTGAGTAGTTAGCTAGGTTTTTAGAACTAGGCATGGTCTTCCTCTTGTTGAGCAAGTCCTGAGTCCAATTAGAAAGCTGTTGGTTACTGGAATGATACATGTGCCACTACAGCATCCTTAGTGCTAGTGTGCCGTGCTAGACATTGATGTGATTCACAGATGTTATGGTTGGGTGGGATTACAGGTTGCCTCCCTTCTTTGGAAGATCGTATGGCACTTTCTGGTACCAAGAAAACTAGTTTTCAGGGAGGGGACTTTCAGGTCAGTTCCTGACTTCTGGACTATGTCATGTCATGAAGTGTCAACAACAGGTACTGAACTCCCACATCTAGTGAAGTTGACCAAGGACATCAGGCAGTGTGTTTGCCATACTATGAACTTTTCTGTTTTTTCATGGCTTTCCACTCTGGTTGGCTTTAAAACTGTGACCCAAAAGGAAATCTTTGTTTCCTTAGGTTGCTTCAGTGCAGTGACAAATAACTAACACAACACAGTGTCTCATCAGTTTGTACAAATGAAATAATAATTTAAAATATGCATTTAATAAAAGGAAAATGCTGTTTATTTCAAGCACGTGGCACAGTTTTAGTCTTTTTACCCTTCATAATTTGGTTACAATTTACAGCTAAACCCTTTATTTAAGCAATTCTGTATGGATATATATGAAAGTATGTTTGAGAAAAGAAAAAAAATCACAATTTCTTAATATGTGCAATGCTAAGCTAGTCTGTTTTCTTTTGGTGACATAGCTAAAGTTAGTAATTAAAACAATTTATTTCTTTTGTCTTGGGACCACACACACACACACACACACACGCGCACACACACTTACTATGGGTTCTACATCTATGTTCAATCTTAGAATAAAAATATTTTTTAAAATTATCTGTACTGAATATATTCACATTAGTTCTTTCTAGTCATTATTTCCTAAGAATGTTGTGGGGGAAATTATTTAATGCTATGCATATAATGTTAGTTATAAGTAATCTAGAGATAGCACAGTATAGAAATATGGATATGCTGCAACATTTTATTTAAGAACTTAAGAATCCACAGATTTTGCTGTCCTTTCTGGGTCCAAGCAGTAATGCCCCTCAGATGAAGAAGGATGACTATATACTTAAAACTACATAGATATTTTTAGTACATGTGATACACTCTTTTATTTAAATCCACAGAGCATATTGACTACAGGTTTTGGAATGTAGTTATAGTGTTTTTTTTCTACCATTATATAATCATTATAAAACAGAATCCAAACATAGGAAAATCGAAACTGTCTTGCCTCATCAAAAATCCACTGCAGACTTGAGAAACAAAGCAATGTGACTTTGGTTTTGGATTAATCACATGACTGATGTTTGGGTCTGATTTTCTTTGTGTTTTTAGGAGAGAGACATGTCATTTCCTTCAGAGCAGAGTCACTTCCCAACAGGAGGCAACCGGATGCTGTAGGATGAATTTTGTTTTTTCAGGGACACATAAAAGGAGTGAAAATGGATTGCTATCTTTACAAATGCTGCAAAATTAGCTGCAGATGTGAAAGTTTTCCCGATGTATTGACAAAGATGTCCAGGTAGCCCCTGGCTGAGTGCCAGCGCTTCTGCTTATGACCTTTGCCAATAATTTTTGTATAATTTTTATTTCATAGACGAAATCATCACCCAAAAAAGAGAAGTAATAAATAGAATAATCAGCTGGAATTATGTAGCTTTTAGTTAATTAATGCCCTGTCCTAACTCTTAATCATTCATCTGTCATTCAGTATAATCAGGGTAATTTAGCTGCGCTGATGCTCCTCTTTGATGTAATTCGTCAGACATCAGATCTTCAAAAGGAAAGAGTATTGCAATCTTATCAACATTCAGTTCAGGGTCTTCAAACGAAACTCTGAAGCAAAACAAATGCTCTTTAGCAGGTAATATGAAGAAAAAAAGTGAAGCTTCCTTTTTGGTATAAGCTCATTAATCTCTAGTGAAATGTAAGTATTGATATAAAAGCACATTACCATAAATGATATGGAATGCAGAAGCTGAGAAAGGTGCTGAACAGAACATTTGAGTAGAAAGTATCTGGGATCTCAATTATATTCAGCCTGTGGATTTTGTATACTATTAAAATAAAACTGGCTTATAAAAATAAAATTGAAAGTTCTAGTTTATAAGAATCATTTAAATATGATTGCAATTACTAAAAATTACTTTATTCTAATCGTATATCTTTACATGTATTGGTAACTGCATTAAAGAATGGCACACAAA
Organism: Lophiomys imhausi; assembly: GCA_907164525.1. Classification (NCBI taxonomy): domain Eukaryota; kingdom Metazoa; phylum Chordata; class Mammalia; order Rodentia; family Muridae; genus Lophiomys; species Lophiomys imhausi. The sequence goes on along the minus strand of CAJQZJ010000104.1, from coordinate 492,855 downwards.
GAGTAATCATATATATATATATATGCATATATATCTATACATATACATTAAGAAAAGGATATTTTTTAAATGTTAAAAATATATAAAATTGTAAAATAGAGGTTTTAAGATAATCAGTCAAATAATTATTACAAAATTGTCCTGTGGCTCCTAAGATGAGTATTTTCAAAGTCAGAGTTCACTGATGTTAAATGCTGTCAGTTTGTTATTTTATATATGAACTGGGTCATATCCTACTGCTACAGATTTCTACTGTAGTAGATTTGATAGACTGTGTCTATGAAAAGGTGTTAGTAGCCTAACTGCTCATGAATCCTCAGTTTTCTCCTAAAACCAGGAAAAGAACAAGGATGTCAACATGTCAACATTTACTAGTTAACAATTATTTGAGAGATTTTACATCCTGCAGTGATGCTGGGAAGAGAAAAAACATTTATTTATTTTTTTTAATCAAAGAAGAAAGGTTCTTTTCACATGCCATTGTTTTGTATTAGAAAATCTTAAGAATTGCATAGAAGTAAATTGCAGGAACTGATGAGACTGTGTTTAACAAGGTCACAGGGTTTGGTTAATATTGAGTATATTTTCATTTTCTTACAATGAACACTGAGCATAAACAAATATTACATAATGTAGAACTTCAAAACACAAGAGGCACATTTAAGAAATGACTGAAATCTGTATACTGAATGTAGTAATTTGCTTACAAGTAAAATTAAAAGAGAGCTGAACAAGGATGAAATCACACTGTAATCAGAAATATTAACATTCAAGTTTGAAAACCTATCTGTTTTCAACAAACTAGCTCCCAGCAAGTGTGTCATTTTGTTAGTTACTATGACAGTCTATCACAGTTATTTTCTTTTTTTTAAATTAATTTATTTTTTATTTCTTCAAGTTACATCTCAATCACAATCCCATCCCTACTCTTTCCTCCAGTCCCATCCTCCCACACTCTTCCCCCTCAATCCCCCATCCTCTATCCTTTTTTTTTTTTTTTTTTAGTTTAAGATATTTCTTTTTCCCCCCAACAGCTCTCCCTTTCAGTCCAACAAATGGTTCTTTCTCTTATAACTATAAATACAATACAAAACAACAGAAATAAATAGGCCACACTTATGAGAGTTATATGGCTTAGCATACATTCCCAATGTCCAGTCCATATGTATTTGGCACCTGACTTTAACATTCTACTATCTAACCATCTCCATGTGTTTAAAGTTCTGTATCTAACTCAGCTTTCATACTAACTTGCATCATAATTTTAAAAACATCTTCTTAGATCCAGAATACCCTCTTGATTCCTAAACAACTCAAAATTTAACTATGAGACTCTAGCTATCTATTCTTCAACCACCTCAGAGACCTGAGAGGGATAAATATATCTGATTATATAGTATTTATCCCTCACAGTTATTTTCTAAGCTACTCAGAAATCAAGTTGCTAAGAGACAACCAACATTTGCTTATCTAAATATAAGAGATAGATAGTGCGTCTTCAAAAACTTCAAGAGATCTGCAGAATATGGCATTCAAAGATGTTTTCTTAACTTAAGATTTTTTGATATCAAGACATGTCAGCTCCTGACAGCACCCCCTATTCTACTCCAAGTAGAAGATAAGATGAGCATCGAAGAATCTCCAGTGTGAGATGGTTGAATTAGTGGCAAGCCTAATTGTTTTCTTGGCAAGAAAAACCCCTTGCTTAAACTGTAGACAGAATGCTGTCCAAAAAGGACAAAACTTGGAAGCATGTAAGTCGACAGCCTAGCTCTGCCAAGACAGGGTAGGCAAGTCCTTCATAATTCCTGCTCTACAATCAATGTTTGTCAGAGAAATGGGGCCAAACGACTGATGATTGATGCTGTAATGTATGGAGAGAAAATGGGAACTGTCCACGTAGCCTCTGGTATGTTATTTCTTACTTTTGGAAGCTGCAGGCCCTGCACTTCCTAAATAATCAGATGTATTTATCCCTCTCAGGTCTCTGAGATGGTTGAAGACTAGATAGCTAGAGTCTCATAGTTAAATTTTGAGTTGTTTAGGAATCAAGAGGGTATTCTGGATCTAAGAAGATGTTTTTAAAATTGTGAGGCAAGTTAGTATGAAAGCTGAGTTAGATATAGAACTTTAAACTCATGGAGGTGGTTAGATAGTAGAATGTTAAAGTTAGGTGCCAAATACATATGGACTGGACATTGAGAATGTATGCTAAGCCATATAACTCATAATTGTGGCGTATTTATTTCTGTTGTTTTGTATTGTATGTATTGTTATAAGAGAAAGAACCATTTGTTGGACTGAAAGGGGGAGCTGTTGGGGGGGGAGATATACCTTAAACTAAAAAAAAAGGGAAGAGGATGGGGGGTGAGGGGGAAGGGGCTGGAAGGGTGGGACTGGAGGGGGGAGTAGGGAGGGGATTGTGATTGAGATGTAACTTGAAGAAATAAAAAATAAATGATATAAAAAATGAGATGGCTATTGTGACAGAATTCCATAGACTATTACATCTTACCCAATAAAGCAGAAGCTCATTTCTCTCAGTTGTGGAGTCTGGGAAAACCAAGATGAAGGTCTTCTGAATATCTGCCTCATGGTACACAGCAAGCCATCAGTATCTTACCATGTTCTTGCTTATCTGAAATGATTAGGGTCTCCGTGTGGCCTCTCATACAAGGATCTGAATGAATTCTGTTCACACATCAGCACAGGGCTCAGGCACTAATGACTTTCCATAAGCTCCACTGTCAGGTTCTTTCACATTAAGGGTTCGGCTTCAACATAAGAGGTCGAATTATAAACTTTTTGCAACTTATTAGAAGATGGTTACAGGTGGATCCAAGATGGCAGCAGCTGGCAGGGACACCTTTTGAGCTGAGTAAAAATAGCTACAACATCGCAGAAATATAAACAAGCTGAGCAATATCCTGAGAAGCATGAACCGGCAAGGTCACACCCAGCCAACCCTGGGAGTAGTGGGGGTCCCTCGTGGGACCCTCAGACACTCCCAGACAGCAGAGAGCAGCGCAGCGGGGCACAGCTTTGTGCAGACCCAGGTGGCTGGGACCCAGGCAGTGGTGCACGGAACCCAGACCAAAAGGAGCAGTGCCACGTGGATCCAAGCAGCGGGGAGCTTGGAACGATGCATGGCATAAGGCAGAACCCAGGCCTAGGAGCAAGCTGTGGAATTGAGCAAGAGCTAGTCAAAAATCCAGCAAGTGGACAGGCTCAGGGACCAAAGCAGAGGTCAACAGCTCAGGGCACAGTCTCGGGGCCCAAAGCAGAGGTTAGTAGCAGGAGACCCAGGCTCTGGTCCAAAATGGAGACCTGTGGCTTGGGGAAGAGGTCCGGGGTACAGAGCAGAGGCCACTGTCACAGGACACAGGCACAGGACCCAGGGCAGAGGTCAACACAGACCTGGTCACAGAAGCATGTAAAAGCCACACAGTGGCTGGCAGGGAGGCACAAACATATCTGGGCTTACCCAGAAAAGTGTTGGACAGAAAGGTCCCTCTACTGGATATAAAATCACTTGGAAGAACATTGTGCTCAGACAAAGCAGAGGGCTGCTTCTTGCACCTGTACAGTCTCCCGCAGGTCTGATCCCTGCAGGGTCTTGGAAGGTAGCCAAAACAGCCAGAGAGAAGTACCTCCCGGCTACCTGAGCACCCAATATTAACACAGTTACCGCAAAACCCTAAAGAGGACTGGCAGTGCCACCGACCACTGAAACGGTCCAGAAGACATCAGGAACAATCAGTTTAGGGCAACCAGACAGCTAAAGGTCAGCAAAAAAAAACAAAACTGACAAAAATCAAGGAAATATATCTCTAACAAAATTCAGCCATGGTTAACACAACAAGCCCTGAACATCTCACCACAGCTGAAACACATAAAAATGATGACAAATTTATACTTAGGGAAATGATGGAGTCCTTTCAAGAAGAAATTAAATCACAGAAAGCATACAAAGAATCCTCAATTTTGCAAATAAAAGCATTGGAAAATACCTTTAGAGACCTCGAAGCCAATGCAGCCCAACAGGAACAGGAAAGAGACAAGGCAATGAAAGATTCGAAAGATTTGAACAATTTGCAGCAAAGATAAGCAAATTGGAACAGGAAATGTATAAAGCGAATAAAATGGTTCAAGACTTGAAATTGGAAATAGAAGCAATAAAAAAAACACAATCAGAGATAATCCTGGAGGTGGAAAATCATGGGACGAGAACAGGAACCACAGACATGAGTATCAAAAATAGACTACAAGAGATGGAAGACAGGATCTCAGGCATGGAAGATTAGATGGAAGAAATCAGTACAACAATCAAAGAAAATGAGAAATCTAAAAAAGTCCTTACCCATAACATCCAAGAAATCAAGGACTCAATGAAAAGACAGAACCTGAGAATTATAGGCATAGAGGAAAGAGAAGACTCCTGACTCCAAGGTCCAGGAAATACATTCAACAAAGTCATAGAAGAAAACTTCCCAAACCTAAAGAAAGAGATGCCAGTAAAAATCCAAGAGGCTTACAGAACACAAACAGATTAGATCAGAAAATGAACTCCTTTCTCCACAAAATAATTGAAACTCCAAATGTACAGAACAAAGAAAGATTATTAAAAGCTGTAAGAGAAAAAGGTTAAGTAACATATAATGACAGACCCATCAGAATTACACCTGACTTCTCCTCAGAAACTTTAAAAGTCAGAAGGGCCTGGGCACATGTCCTACAAGTCCGGAGAGAACATAGGTGCCCAGCCAGACTACTATACCAAGCAAAACTCTCTATCAACATACATGGAGAAAACAAGATATTCCATGACAAAATAAAATTTAAACAGTATCTACCCACAAATCCAGCCCTACAGAATATTTTAGAAGGAAAATTCCAAGCCAGAGAAGATAACTACAGCCAAGAAAACAGAGGAAACAAAAAACTCCACTGCAGCTAAACCAAAAGAAACACATAACCACCACCTACACCAAAACAATAGGAAATAACAACCTTTGGTCATTAATATCCATCAACATCAATGGACTCAACTCCCCAATAAAAAGACACAGGCTTACAGAATGGATCCGTGAACAAAACCCATCATTTTGCTGCATACAAGAAATGCATCTTACTAACAAAGATAGACTCTACCTCAGTGTAAAGGGTTGGGAAAAGGTTTTCCAAGCAAATGGACCCAGGAAGCAAGCTGGAGTAGCCATCTTAATATCAAATAAAATTTACTTTCAACTGAAGTAAAAAAAAAAAAAGATAGAGAAGTGCACTACATACTCGTTAAAGGAAATATTCATCAAGATGACATCTCAATATTGAATATCTATGCCCCAAATACAAGGGAATCTACATTTGTAAAAGAAACTCTTGTAAAACTTAAACCACACATTGATCCCCACACATTAGTAGTTGGAGACTTCAACACCCCACTCACAACAATGGACAGGTCATCAAGAAAGAAACCAAACAGGGAAATAATGAGTCTAACAGAGGTCGTGAACCAAATGGACCGAAAAGATATCTACAGAACGTTTCACCCAAACACAAAAGAATACACCTTCTTCTCAGCACCACACGGAACCTTCTCTAAAATCAACCATATAGTCAGACACAAAGCATACCTCAACAGATAAAAGAACATTGAAATAGTCCCTTGTATCTTATCAGACTGCTATGGATTAAAGCTGGACTTCAACAACAACAGAAATAACAGAAAGCCTACATCTTCACCAACCCCACATCTGACAGAGGGCTAATATCCAAAATTTACAAAGAGCCTAAGAAATTAAATGCCAAGAAACCAAATAATCCAATCAAAAAATGGGGAACAAAGCTAAACAGAGAATTCACAAAGGAGGAATCCCTAATAGTTGAGAGACACTTGAAGAAATGCTCAGTATCCTTCCTTAATCATCAGAGAAATGCAACTCAAGACGACTCTGAGATTCCATATCACACCTGTCAGAATGGCTAAGATAAAAAACTTGGCAAGAAAAGCCCCTTGCTTCAACTGTAGACAGAATGCTGTCCAAAAAGGACAAAACTTGGAAGCAGGTAAGTCGACAGCCTTAGCTCTGCCAAGACAGGGTAGGCAAGTCCTTCATAATTCCTGCTCTACAATCAATGTCTGTCAGAGAAATGGGGCCAAATGGCTGAAGATTGATGCTGTAATGTATGGAGAGAAAATGGGAACTGTCCAGGCAGCCTCTGGTATGTTATTTCTTAGTTTTGGAAGCTGCTGGCCCTGCACTTCCTATATAACTAGATATATTTATCCCTCTCAGTTGTCTGAGGTGATTGAAGACTAGATAGCTAGAGTCTCATAGTTAAATTTTGAGTTGTTTAGGAATTAAGAGGGTGTTCTGGATCTAAGGAGATGTTTTTAAAATTGTGAGGCAAGTTAGTATGAAAGCTGAGTTAGATATAGAACTTTAAACTCATGGAAATGGTTAGATAGTAGAATGTTAAAGTCAGGGGCCAAATACGTATGGAATGGACATTGGGGATGTATGCTAAGCCATATAACTCTCATAATTGTGGCCTAATTATTTCTGTTTTTTTTTGTATTGTATTTATTGTTATAAGAGAAAAAGCCATTTGTTGGACTGAAAGGGGGAGCTGTTGGGGGGAAAAAGAAATACCTTAAACTAAAAAAAAAAGAAGGGAAGAGAATGGGGGGTTGAGGGGGAGGAGGGTGGAAGAAAGGGGAACCCTCCTCCATTGCTGGTGGGAGTTCAAACTTGTACAACCACTGTGGAAATCAGTCTGGCAATATCTTAGAAAACTTGGAATAGCTCTACCTCAAGACCCAGCCATACCACTTCTGGGTATACATCCAAATGATTCCTCACCAAATCACAAGGACATTTCCTCCTCTATGTTTATAGCAGCCTAATTTGTAATAGCTAGAAACTGGAAACAACCCAGATGTCCTCAACCGAGGATTAAAAAACTGTGGTGCATCTACACAATGGAATACTACTCAGCCATCAGAAACAATGAAATCCTGCAATTTGCAGCCAAATGGATGGAACTAGAGAAGCTCATCCTGAGTGAGCTAACCCAGACTCAGAGGATGCATATGGCAGCTATTCACTTATAATTGGATTTTGGCCATATAGTACAGGATAACTATACTGCAACCAATGCACCAAGGGGAACATGAACATAGACCTTGTTTCCTGTCAATGAGACACTTTGCCCTAGTGGTGCTGCCTTGTAGGCCCCCCGTGTATGAGGAGGCTCTTGGCCCTCATATGACTACTGAACTGGGGCGGACTAATAGGTAGGGACACTCCACTCCAGAGGAGTGGGATGGAAGTGAGGGGGGGTAGAGGGTGGGAAGGTGGGACTGGGAGGGGTGGAAAGAGGGCACTGTGATGGGGATGTAACCTGAAGTAATAAATATATATTTAAAAAAGAAGATGGCTATAGTATGGGCAGTATAGTATAGTATAGTATAGTATGGACTCAGGTAACTGTTTGTGTGGCATTCCTAGTCACTATAGCAAATGATGAGACTGATAAGATAAGGTGATTTTTAACAAAGGTGCTGAGGAAATTCAAGGATGTTTTTGTACATTTGACCATAAATAAACATTCACAAAGGAAAAAACATAATACTCAAATCCTTTTATTTTATCGCATAGGAAAAAGTTGAGCCAAGCCATATCCTAGGCTAGAAATACACCTAATACTATCAAGTTTCTAAAAGTAAATATTAGAAAGTCTTTGTGACTTTGAGGAAGACATAAAGTTCTTACACAGAATAAACAGAAAATGAGACCCCAAAATCAATTTGGAATTTAATAAAAAATTTAAATTTCTGATTTTTATTTAGACAGTGTTAAGAATAAAGAGGTGAATCACACACTGGGAAAAAAAATATATGTCTGACAAAGGACTAGTTAGATTTTTGTTAACATGAGTTAGGGTCATCTTAAAGGAAGGAAACTCAATTAAGAAAATATCTCCCATCAAACTAGCCTATAGGCAAGTCTATGGGGGCATTTCCTTGATTAATGATTGGTGTGGAAAGGCCCATCCTCTTGTGTTCAGTGCTATGCTGAGGCAGGTGACCCTTGGTTGTATGAGAAAGCAGGCTGAGGAAACCACAAGAAGAAAGGCAGCAAACAGCAAAAAGAGAAAAATCTCCATGATGTCTCCATCAGTGCCAGCCTCCATGTCTAGCCTGAGTCCCTGCCAGGACTTCCTTTCATGACAGACTATAAACTGTAAGCTGAAATAAACCCTTTCCTCCCCAAGTTGCTTTTGGTTGTGGTGTTTTACCACAGAACTAGAAAGGAAGCTAAGACAGCTTGTAGCTAAAACACATAAGAAATTACAGCAGCGAGTGTGTGGAGAACATAGCACGGTCTCTCCATTACTGAACTCACAGCAGCTGTGGTTGCAGGCACAAGATCTGCACAAGATCAAGCCTGTTGACATTCGAGCCTAGGGTGGAGTTCACATCTAGCACCTATCTGTAGCTGAGGAGATAATTAATGGTAACAGGGAGAGAAAGAGAGCCAGTTTTCTTCTGAGGTAGGCTGCCCATGTCTCAATGCATGGTCCCGCACCCATGAATATATGGGCAGCATTAATTGGACTCAGTAGGTTACTAAAAATAAAGATATAAAATCATAAGTTGGAAGGGGAATTGTGAAGGATCCTAGAGGAGTTTGATGAGAAGTACAGGGGTAGACACGATCAAATACATTGTAAATGTTTATGAAATATCAAAAAATAAATAACAATAGTATTTAGCAACTTGGTGGATACAATTAACACATGCTATAAAATGCTAGGAACTCTTCTTTGTAGAATCAAGGTTCTATTTTATTCTTTCTGACAGTGTCTATTTGTTAAACAAATTTACTGTCTTTAAAGCAAAGCAAATTCTCTTAATTGATTTAATGCAATAACATGTGTCATGCATGAAATTATTGATTAGAAATCAAGCAGACTTATTCCTAATAATAAGTCTGGACACAGTATTGTCTTTTATCATTGAAATAATAGAACAACAACAACAACAAAATAAACAAGATATTAAACACTGTTGTACAGTAATTCCAAAAACCTTAAATTTTCTAAAATTTTCTATTGTTTTTCCATCTTGTTCAATAGTGAACTCAATATTTCCTTATAAAATAATGGTTATTACCTTATGGAAAGTAGTGAAACACTGAAATAAATGTGCAAAAGACTAATTCCATTTAAACATGTTTTGAATTCATATAGATCATACAAATCTCCTAGTTTTTAATGGCACAAAATTACAACAAAATCCATTAGCTTCTGAAAATCAGGAGGCAGAGAGGAAGGAATGAGGCGTGCATTTCACACATGGTCTTCTTCCTGCTGGTGTAAGCTAACATAGAGGAAAGGTTGTCAACACAGAGAACCTGTAAGCCAATGAGGACTAGATGCCCTTTTGAGATTGAACTCAAATCTACACCCTCGGATCATTATTCTTTCTCATTCAATACATAGATGCTGGTTATAGAGTTTATTTGCTTGATTTTTTTTCTAAACACAGAGTTAAAGTTAATTCTTTAAGTTAAAAGATAGTTATAACAAATATGACAGAAAATATTCTATTAAGTTATCTGGTAACTTTAATAATTCCTTATAACATTACTAGATTTCTTTTCTTTTTTTTATGTTTATTCAAGTCACATCTCCAACACAGTCCCCTCTCTCCACCCCTCCCAGTCCCACCCTCCCACCGTCTTCCAACCTCCCCCTCCTCCCTCTCACCTATCCTACACCTCAGGATGAATGGGGTGCCCCTACATATCAGCCCCCCCTCAGCTCAACAGTCATATGAGGGCTAAGAGCTTCCTCTTGCACTGGGGGCCTATATAGCAATTCCATTAGGACAAAGTGTCCCACTAGCAGGTAACAAGGTCTATACTATGTTCCTGTTCCTTTTGGTGTGTTGGTTGTAGGATAGTTATCCTGTACTACATGCTGTGAATTCTTGACTCTCCCTACAATTCATTTACAAAACAATAGTCTTCTCCAGGAAAGAGTACCCCAAATGTTAGCACTGATAATAAACAGACCAGTAACATTGTATAGACTGACCAAGCTATAACAAAAATATGTATGTACACACATACACATAAATGAATGAAACAATTAATAAAAAAAGAAGCCATGAATTTGAAAGGGATAAGGGGGAAGTATGTGAGAAGCCTTGGAGGGAGAAAAGGAAAAGGGAAATGGTATGATATTGTAATATTAAAAATAAAAGGAAATATATATCAAATAAATAAATAATCACAAACGCAAACCATCAGTACATCAGTTAATATGGCTAAAAAAAATCCACCAAGCATCACTTTAGACCCTTGTTTTGTATTTTATAGATCATAGAATAGGTTCTTTCTCCTGAAAGTGAAAAATGAAAAATGCTTCCTAAAGCACATAGCTGCCCTGAATTTATCTGTAGATGAAAACTGTGCTAAAATTTATGTTATTTTAGAGCAATGTAAAAATGAAACATCACTGCAATCAAAGTATTTCTGATGCTTTGTATTAATGAGCTACTACATGTGAAATATTGAACTCAGACAGCTGCTTGTGCCAAAGCAAACCAGTCGGTTAAATTAATGTCATCATGCCCTTTTCAGGGAAGAGAAGTAATTCCTAAAGTCATTTATTTAGGAATGCCAATATAAAACCACTGCTTCTTCAGCTCCAAAACCCTTTCCAAATTCACAAGGTAAGGAAGTCTCCAGGTAGGGTATGTTTCAAAGGATGTATACTCCCTTTTCGTTATTCTGTGTTGGGAGGGTTATGAGCATCTGGCCCATTAGCTCTTTCTTCCTTTCTCTTCTATATTCCTGACGACTCAGACCAGGAGATTTGAAGACTCATCTTTCTTCTTGTTACTTATTTCACCGTAAGTAACTTCTTGTTACTTATTTGCTCATCATAGCATTGTCACTGTGGCCCTACTCAAAGGTTAAATATAAACATATTTAAGGCAGTATTTTAAATGCAAAAAATATCTCTAAATTTAAAATGAAAATATCTTCCTGTGTTGGTAATTTGATTCAGCAATCAACAATTTTCTATTAAAATAATCTATTATGAAAGAAAATAGTTGGGCAAGCTAATGCATAATTGCATGTTAAATTAATATTTAAGAAAGATATTTAATATGTTCATAATTTTTGAGTATAGGAGATCTTAAAGGTACAAAATAATAGATATGTGTGTGTGTTTGTGTAAAGGAAAATATTCATATATAAAAAAGAAAGGCATTTAGTGGGGGAAATGGGAAGTAGAAAAAAATAAAAGAAAATAAAAACTATATAGAAAGAGGAAAGATACTGGAAGTGTGTTTTACACTGATAAATATAGACCAAATTAAATATCTTAGCCAAAACTAGACACTAGAGTGTTACTGGAACGTGTAATGAGGACTTGGTTTTAAAATCATGTTTTCAAATGAGGTAGGAAACTTATGAGCATATGAAGAAGAGAGCCATGACTGCACTGAAGTTTTGGTGGACTGCTGTCTTAGGTCAGGTAAGCAATGGAGAATGAAAAGTTCCCAGAACCTAAGAAGAAGAGATCTTGCCTCTCCCGGATGCCATGGGCTATCAAATAAAAGGCCCAATGTCATGTGTGAGGTACTTCTTTTTTTTAGTTGTTAGTCAGTGAGACTCCAAAGACATACTGAATAATGGTATTACTCTTGGTTACCCTTCAGAAATTGATGGTAAGACGTGATTGCTGAAGAGCCCACATAATTGGATCATAAACCATGGGAAAATACAATTGGGACCAACTTGGAAGCCTCATTCCTACTGGTTAAGCTCGTATAGTGGTGGAAGGTGCTGTGATTCTACTGGAGAATAAAAGTAATCATCAGAATTTACTAGCTGTGAATGTTAAGAGCTACTACAATGATCTACTTGCCAAGATATGCCCATTGCTACAGTTGTGACACAAATATTATAGAAATGACTAGCCACTTTGTGGTTGGAGTTAAGACCACTCCACATGGTGGAACTCATGCCTGGGATCATTGGCTGGCCCAAAAACTTGAGCTGGTATGTTTGTAGGCTCTAGAGAAGAAGCTGTGGGTCCAGAAGTGGACCTATCAGCTCCTTCTCTGCTACAATGTCTTCCTGCTTGCCACCATGCTCCCCACTATGCTAATAATAGACTAAACCTCTTGAACTCTAAGCAAGCCCCCAGTTATATGCTTTCCTTTGTAAGAGATGCTGTGGTCATGGTTCCTCTACAAAGCAGTAGGACATTGACTAAGAGAGTGAATATTTACCTAGTAGTCTCTATTACTCATTGGCAGAATGGTGTCTCTGGTTAATGTCCATTCAAAGTGGACATCATATATTGCAAAGCATAGCGAACAGGGCACATCTGGCATCCAGAATGAGGCTTTACGTAGAAATGCAAATGCTGGTGCCTGAAAACATGGCTGATATGCCTGAAATCAGAGTTTTTGAAATGAGCAGTGGGACCTGAGAGGATCTGCTGAGAAGTCACACTCAAGACTTTCATATATTTGTTAAAATACTTTCCTATATATAAAGTCAAAAAATACATCATTAAAGAATCAAAAGTTCAAAATAGCCTGTCAGCTGAGGATGTAGCTGGGTTAGAGTTTGCTTAGTATAAATGAGGCTCTAATCCCTAGCCCCCCCCACACACACTGTAGAAATACACTAAATAGTTAATTACTTGGAGAAAGTGCTGCACCTGTACACGTGATCAATCAGAACGCAGCATTAAAGACTCAAGGATTAGCATCACAAAGGAAGACAGGATCCTCATGTGAGATGTCCAGCAAGTTTCATCTCTACTCAGAGTATCTTAAAGTAAAATATTTCCAAAGTATTATCAATTTCTTAAGTAAACACTAATGTCTTCTTAATAAAATAAGAATGACCAGTTATTGAATTATTGGCCTATGCTGGATGGCTCTGGGAACTTGATATACATTATTTCATTCCATTCTCAGAACATTTCTTTGAAGCAAATATTATTGGTATCCACACTTTACAAATGAGGCAAATAAATTAAACTGTAGCACAGAAAATAAATAACCAAGAAAGGAATCTTTCAGTTTGCCTTGACATATGCTCACTTCAGAATAATGTCTGATTAATAACTAAAAGAAAAAATAATCTGGATACAAGTGTCATCAGAATGACCCCTGTCTGCTGTGTTCATTTATCTCCTCACTATAGTAGAAGCCTCCTGTAGAATATGAACTCAACCTATATTTCTCAAATGCTGACTTCCATTATAAGTTGTTTCCTATCAATATAAAAAATACTGTTGGAAGTAATAAATGCTTCCATAAAAAAAGCTTCCCTAAATACAGTGCACTAACACAAAAATATCAATTAATATAAAAGAATATGAAATAAAGAAAAATAAACAAATACATGTGAAGAAAAAAAGTCCAGAAAAAAACAACACAGAGCACTAATTTTAAAAATAGGCAATTTTAAAACCTTCATTAAATTTTTCTCAATAGGCATCACTCACAGAAGATTTAGTTCATAGCAGAAAAAGTAGCTCAATAATTCTTTACAGACAAATCGATGGTCCATCTCTCTTTGCCTTAGTCTTTATGACTGATAGCTCAGCTCATTTATCATAGCTTTGTCATCCTGAACAGAACTTCCAGAAAACCAAAGCAGAGTTATTTGTTTTACAATACAAACTCTCAATTGTTGACCACTGTTACATCTCCTGAATAATTAAACAATATTCTTCCCATCAAGTCATGGTTAATTCTTCCTAGAATTTTAAATGGAGACAGTTTCATATCTTCTTAAAATGATTTTCGTGTTTCTAAAAGCTGTTTCTTGAATACTGATTCCTAGCCTCCTTGGAAGGATGTACAGCTGTTTCATCGTTCTGGGATGGCTGGTGTTATTCCACTTACAGCTGGAAGAGCACCAGTCATGCACATAACTTCAATATTGAGCGAAGCTAACTCTAGTCCAGGTCCATGCACAATAAGTAGGCACATCAGGTTAGCATTAGGCTTTTTCCATCCCTACCATGAAAGGGATAGTTTTAGCCTGGAAAACTCCTTTCCTGTGAAAAATTAAAATTATGAATGATTTTATGTAAGCATCTATTGACAGTTATATGCTAACAATTCATACTTACTAAATGCTGACTCAACATTTTCTTCAGTATATTTTAGTTTTATTCTGGGATTTCTTTCTTTCTTTTTTTTTTTTTTTTTTACTTCAGTCTCTATTCTTTCCATTTAGAGACAGAAACTGATTATATTGTCCCCACTTTCTTCAAACTAATAATTCTTTTTCCTCATCTTTCTGACTACTAGGATTACAGGACCATGATCAGATGTTAAGTATTTATTTACATACACCCTTATGCTTTTGTTGAGCTACATAGGAAGACATTTCTTGAAGACTAGATGCCAAATAAAATGTGTAATATTTTTGTTTTCCACAAACTAGACAACAAACTCAAATGATACATTTCTTAAATTGTGAGGAATTATAATTTATCAACAGTGATATGGTCATATATTTTTAGACGTAGTTATCATTTTAGATTATTTCGGAAAGCATTTAGTTAGATAATTCTCTCCTTTTGTTCACTTACCCAGGAATCGTGCTCTGGGGTGTGAAGGCAATGGACCATCCCTAACTCATGCCGAGTGCAGCTTGTCTTACGTGTGTGTTTTTATACCAGTCCTTGGGTAAGGGACCTTATTACCAATTTAAATGCAAATTGGCACATTCCATTTTGCCTGTGGCTACACTAATGAAAATGGGAATAAGTTACAAATTTGATCATTATAACAATTTCGTATCCCCGGTCTGCCTTCTGCCAGCCGCTGAGACCCTCTGCCCTTTAGACGGTGCAGCGTTAGGCCTTCACGTGTGGGGTCCCCCTGGGAATACCGAGCCCATGTATCTGGCCACGTCAGGCTGGGCAGGTGCCTCTCCCTGGGCACCGGGCTGGGGATACTACGGGCCTGACTGCGCTGCTGTTTTTGCCCCAGGCTGCAGTGAGCAGAGTTTGGCTCTGGGAAGAGCTCCCCATGGGGCAGCGCCCTCAGGCTCTGGTCCCTGCCTTACCTGGTGCCCAGCAGCCCGCCAAGCGACACCATGGTGGTTACGGAGCCTGCTCTTCTGCCCTCTGCTCTTCTGCAGTCTCTCGTTCCTTGCCTAGGAAGCCTCTTTCCACAGCGGAATTCTCAGGCTCTGAGCCTTGGTTCTAAGAGCCCCACGTTAGGCGTCAATTGTAACCGTGGGATTTTTCCACCCGTGCCCCAGTTCCTGAATGGACTCGTGGGTTTAATATTATTAACAAATGCCTAGGCCATAATCTAGGCTTGTTCTCCAACTAGCTTGTAACTTACCATCCCACTTATTCTATCCTGAGCTCTGATACGTGGCGGGTTTCCTCCATCAGCTTCTTACGACCGAAGGTCTTCCTGCGAGTCCAGGCCGGCAAGTTCGCCCACTCTGTCTCAGGGTCCCTCTCTCCCCGCTGGATGTCCTGATTTTTTTTCCTGCCTCAATTTATTGGGTTTCACATTTTTATTGACAGGTGATGCTTCCACACAGTACACAAGAGATTATTCCTACGGTTTTATAACTTCTGATGCTTACTAGTAAAATTCAAGTTCCCAACCTTTTTCAACTTGAAGCATCGTCTTCTATATGTGGCTTTCTTAATATAACCAAATGTAAATAATCTTCACAGATTTGTGCAACCATAGACACTCCAAACTTCTCACCGCTCTCGAGACTGTTATGATGAGCTTTTTCAGTACATTTTCAATAAAATGCACATATTTCTTATGAATATTTACATAAGAAACATAAGCAACCTTTAATTCTATCACCCAAAAATTGGGCCCCAAACAGGTTTACTACGTCCCAAATCAGCAGGAAGTCATTTTAAGAGAACAACGTCCCATCCCCAGAAGGTGGGGAGGGTGTTCTCCCCCTTTGGTTATTTGATAGATAATAGAAAATTTTGTTATTTAGGGGAAAAGACTACAAGCTGTTAAATGGTCTTGTTAAATGGGTTTTGGAGGTTAGACCCAGGGACTTCTCTCTTTTGCTTTTCTGTATCCTCCTTTCTCTCCTATATAGGAGTGAACAGACTTGAGAAAAATGGGACATAGACATAGTATAGGAAAGAACAAGAAAAAAGGACATATTATTGAATATAGCCTTATACCTTTGTATACTGATACAAAATTAATATTATATTTGGCTAAATTGATATTGATCATTGTATATTAATGCAAAATTAAGATTGTATAGGGCTACATCAGTATTGATCTTTGTATATTGATACAAAATTAAGATTATATTTGGCCACAATGGTATTGACCCTTGTATATTAATGTAAAATTAAGATTGTATTGGGCTACATCCGTATTGATCTTTGTATATTGATACAAAATTAAGATTATATTTGGCCACATTGGTATTGATCTTTGTATATTGATACAAAATTAAGGGTAACGCTTCTTAAAGGTATTGCTCATAGTAATACTTAAAAATGAAATGTCAAGTTTGACCTCTCGCTACCAACCGACATAAACTGTTTAGGATAATTAAGAAATGGAAACTAATAGTCATGAAAATGTGTCATTTTGTTAGTTACTATGACAGTCTATCACAGTTATTTTCTAAGCTACTCAGAAATCAAGTTGCTAAGAGACAAGCAATATTTGCTTATCTAAATATAAGAGATAGATAGGGCATCTTCAAAAACCTCAAGAGATCTGCAGAATATGGCATTCAAAGATGTTTTCTTAAGATTTTTTGATATCGAGACATGTCAGCTCCTGACAGCACCCCCTATTCTACTCCAAGTAGAAGATGAGCATCAAAGAATCTCCAGTGGGAGATGATTGAATTGGTGGTAAGCCTTTCTCTTGACAAGAAAAACCCCTTGCTTCAACTGTAGACAGACTTCTGTCCAAAAAGGACAAAACTTGGAAGCAGGTAAGTCGACAGCCTAGCTCTGCCAAGACAGGGTAGGTAAGTCCTTCATAATTCCTGCTCTACAATCAATGTCTGTCAGAGAAATGGGGCCAAATGGCTGAAGATTGATGCTGTAATGTATGGAGAGAAAATGGGAACTGTCCAGGCAGCCACTGGTATGTCATTTTTTAGTTTTGGAAGCTGCAGGCCCTGCACTTCCTATAAAATCAGATATATTTATCCCTCTCAGGTCTCTGAGGTGGTTGAAGACTAGATAGCTAGAGTCTCATAGTTAAATTTTGAGTTGTTTAGGAATCAAGAGGGTGTTCTGTATCTAAGAAGATATTTTTAAAAGTATGAGGCAAGTTAGTATGAAAGCTGAGTTAGATATAGAACTTTAAACACATGGAGATGGTTAGATAGTAGAATGTTAAAGTCAGGTGCCAAATACATATGGACTGGACATTGGGAATGTATGCTAAACCATATAACTCTTATAACTGTGGCCTATTCATTTCTGTTGTTTTGTATTGTATTTATAGTTATAAGAAAAAGAACCATTTTTTGGACTGAAAGGGAGAGCTGTTGGGGGGAAAAAAGAAATACCTTAAACTAAAAAAAAAAGAAAGGAAGAGGATGGGGGGTTGAGGGGGAGGAGGGTGGAAGGGTGGGACTGGAGGGGGGAGTAGGGATGGGATTGTGATTGAGATGTAACTTGAAGAAATAAAAAATAAATTATTAAAAAAAAACAAAAGAAAAGAAAAAAAAAAGAATTCTGACTTTTCATCTATCTCCAGTCCCACCATGTTCTCGCAGCTCCTAGCGGCTTGAGGGATGAAATGCAGGGATTTGTGTGGCCGCATTGATCTAACAATCTCCTTCTTCCTCTGTGATAGCCAACACGGGCTTTGAGTGTAATTTTTCATGGACTATGTGCCTGTTGTACTGGGTTATCCATCTGTCTAACACATAAGTGGGATGACCTTCAGATAACTTCAGTTCTTTAGGAGTTCCAATTGGCCATAAAGCTAACAATAAATTGTATGTGTAGGTATTTCCTGTTGACATATTCTCTGAAATTTACACAAATGTCTTAATTTAGATGGAAAAGATCATTACCAACATTCAAAGATTTATGCAATCTAACCAACAACATTCAATAAATGGTGGTGTGATCACTGAAAATGAGAATATTCAGATGTTCCAGGTTTTAGTTAATCTAACAGAGTACATAATTCTTTAGCAAATGTTTACTGCCTTGGCTAATGATCAAAGTTATAATTGAGTTCTTTCAATATAATGTTTATGTTCCCAAAGTAAAATCTTTGAAATTAATCTGTACTATACCAACATGATATTTTTATGAAAGCCACACTCCATTGAAAAGTAGCAAAACTTAAAAAAGAAATATATACTGTCATCATCAGGTTTGCCAGCATTGTCCAAATATATGTTTAACTTTTTTCTTCAAATTTCTAAACTTCTTCCAGGACTTGTGTGATAGAGTGACAGCGATCCTTCCACTTTTTTTCCCTCCTAAATTATGTTCTCCAAAAGGCAATCAGAGCTGTTTTTTTGTTTTGTTTTGTTTTGTTTTGTTTTGTTTTGTTTTACAAGATTCTGTTAGTGACCCAGGCTGGCCTCAAACTAATAATAATCCTCCTGCCTCAGCCTCCCAAGTTCTGAGATTACAGATATATCCCATCATAGCTGTAGAAGAATTCTTTTTAAAGTATAAATATTATTGATACTTTAATTAGGATAGCTATTTCCATTCTTACAGTACTTAAGTGCTTTCTAATTGCAACTGAGTAGAATCCACTTAATTGGAACAGTGCAAGACTATACCAGATCTTCTAACATATAGTCTTACTCCCTGATACCCCTTGGTCA
Organism: Lophiomys imhausi; assembly: GCA_907164525.1. Taxonomy (NCBI): domain Eukaryota; kingdom Metazoa; phylum Chordata; class Mammalia; order Rodentia; family Muridae; genus Lophiomys; species Lophiomys imhausi. The sequence continues at coordinate 473,968 of CAJQZJ010000104.1, read as the reverse complement.
CTCAGGCTTGATTATTCTTCAGTTCTTCAAAATTGGCAAACTTGCATCTACTTCACTGTCTTTCTGCTGATGAGTTTCTGTGCTTTTAAAAATTTTCAATTTTTTTTTAGAATAACACAATATATATGTGGTTGACACAACTAGACTGATAAACTCCTATGATAACTCACTTCATCTGGTGACACATATCTTCAATTCTATTGCATAAGAGGCAGCGGAGGGGCAGAGGCAGACAGATCTCTGTGAGTTCAAGGCCAGTCTGGGATACTGGGTTATATAGTTTCAGGCCAAGTGAGGCCTATATAATAATCAGATTATTCAAAATCTGATTTTCACATTACATACGAATCATTATCATACCAACATTCTATTAGGAGTGCAAGATTCAAATACAGTTTGGTGACAACTTTATTGCAGTACAAATCCTGAGCAACAATATAACAAATTTGCTAATTCCAAATTCCAAGATACTATAATTATTCCAAATTCAAACACTAACTAGAAAAAAATTAATTAATTTCAGTTATTAATTAAGTCTGTATTACTTGAATTAAAATAAGTAGATTTAAGGTGTGCCTGTAAAAAGAATCCAGCAAGCGTTCAATAAAAAGTAAACATAGTCATCAACTACTTGAAGTGGAATGGAGGGGGTGCTGTCAGGAGATGACATGTCTCAATATTAAAAAATCTTAATTTAAGAAAACTATATTATAGAAGGAAATTGGGGACTGTCCAGGCAGCCAATTGTCTGTCATTTCTTAGTTTTGGAAATTGCTGGCCCTGCACTTCCTGTTTATTCAGCTATATTTATCCTTCTCAGGTCTGTGATGTGGTTGAAAACTAGATAGTTACAGTCTCACAGTTAAGTTTCAAGTTATTTAGGAATTAAAAGAGTGTTCTAGGTCTAAGAAGATGTTTTTTTAAGTTAGTAATGGAAGTTAGGATGGAAACTGAGTTAGATACAGAACTTTAAACTCATCAAGATAGATAGATAATACAATATTACTATTAGTTGCCAAATACATATGGACTAGACATTGAGAATCTATGTTAGACCTTATAATTTTCATAATTGTTGTCTAACTGTTTATATTGTCTTATATTATATTTATTGTCATAATAAAAAGAGCCTTTTATTGGACTAAAAGGGAGAGATGTTGAGGGGGAAAAAGATACATCTTAAATAAAATTTTTAAAAAAGTGGATAGGAAGGAGAGGGGGAAGAGGGTAGGAGGGTGGAGCTGGAAAGGGAGGAGAGAGGTGGCTGTGATTGAGATGTAACTTGAATAAATAAATAAATGTTGAAAAAAAACCAAACATATAATTAACACATTTTAGTGGGACTTTAAAAAAAGAAAAAATGTGTATAGATTTTGGTGATTTAGCTTTTCTTATGTTCTGTTTTGAATCACACATCAGTCTTAATGAAAAAGCTAAAAATATATACAATTCTCAATAATAACATAGAGAAAAATTCTCAAGTTGGAACAAAAATCCTTTGTAATAAGAAGAAAATAAAATATATCTCACACAGCTGCTGGCAAAGTAAAGAAGATTTTAAAGAGTCAAACGAGTGGGGTATCTGTTGTTTTGGGAATAGTTATATTTAGCAGCCTATATGGAAACAACATGAAAAAAACCTACATTATGATGGTTAGTTTTTTTTTAAGCTGGTAAAATATGAGTGTTATTGAACTTCAGTTTCTTCCTATAGTAAAAGGAAACACTTAAAGCAATTAAATTAAATTATTTTAAAGAAGGGCTTGCAATGAACTGTTCCCAGGAGCCCACCTTTAATCTCTGCTTCTCCAAAGGCTCTATCCTTCCTCCATAATAGCCTCTCTGATTTTAATTTATTTCATGTTCCTTACATTTGAAGGAATTCTATTGCCACGTGAGCATCAAGCGTATCTGGCTTTGTCACTGTAATCATAATTTACCATAAAATATGTTTGAGAGTATTTTTGAAAAGAGATTTAATATGAAAAATAAACCTGGCATAGAAGAAACTGGCTGTGAGCAATCTATTGTCTCTTCCCACACAATATAAACTAATAATTTTTCTTATGAATGCTTGAGTCCTTCTTTTAACACAGTAAGTTGCCTGAATGCTTTGGGGATTAGAACTGCTCATTCACCTTGGATGAATCCAGTGCAGCGGTCTCACTGGCGTGTTAATACAGAAGGAGGTACTGAAAGCACATTGTACTTCAGTGAATAGCATCCCTCTGTCTAGGGCAGCCAATTGAAGATATTAAATAGTATATGAAGCCTTGATGTTCTCCCTTGCATATGTACACTGTATCATCAATTCCATTTTGAAAAAGACAATTTCCATAATTTTATTCATGCTTACATTGAAGACAATATCTGATATTTTAAGAACTCATAATTGACTGGTGGTAGGTCTCTAGCCATTACTTACTCCAAGGGATTAGTCCACAAACAATGTTTAATTTTCTAAAGTTATACATATATTTTCTTTTTATTCTAGGGAATAAATTTAGAATGAAGTAGAAAAAGAAAATTAAAGAATGACAGAGGGCATACTTTTAAAGTCAAACCTATGAACATAGTAATATTGTGAATATCTGATAGCATAGAAACTTTAAAATGGTCACCCATCTATTGACTGTGAATTTATTGGTCCCTAGTAAGAGATATCATTGTTGCTCTTTTTTTTCCTATTTTTAAAATAAACAACCACTGGAAACTACATAAAGTAGAAAAAAAATCATTTGCCCCAGCCTAGAAATGCTATGAGTATAACATCCAATATATTTAATGTCTCTTTGTGTTCAAAATGTCTCCCTCTGTACATAACTATAAATTCACAGGGAGATTTGGAACTTTAAACATGGGCCTAGGCTTCCCAGGATTGTGACTACTGTGATTGTTCATTAGCTAGCGATTCAACACCTTTGATTACTCTTGATGTGAGGGATCCGTCTGCTTGTGTCAAAGAACCTGCTACTCAGCACAGTAAGCTGGAGTATGTCTGTTTTCTATGGTTCTAAATATTCCTTTCTAATTTTGGTTTTCAGAGCAGCACACTGTTTCATCATTCTAAGCACAGTTATAAGATGCACCGTACGCGAGTGAGATGGTTTGGTAGGAAAGGAACTTGCTGCAAAGCCAGATGACCTGAGTTCAATCCCTGGTACCCACATGGTGTAGGAGAAAGCCAGCTTCCACAAGTAATTGTCTAACTTCTGCATGTGGGCCATGGCACACATGGGCAATTTTTGCACACACACACACACACACACACACACACACACACACACACACACACACA
>CAJQZJ010000104.1:403131-470660 GCA_907164525.1 Lophiomys imhausi | reverse complement strand
ACACACACACACACACACACACACACACACACACACACACACACACAAATACATATCTTACATTTAAATTTTTTAAAAAATGAATGCTAGTAGTCTCTAGTTTTGGCCCCTCTACTTACAAACCGTATTGTTTTGGGCATAGTGTGCAGCCACTCAGAGCCTTAGTTTCCCATTCTCTAAAGTTAATGTAACAGCAACATCTAACTTATGGAGTAATTATGGGGAGTAGAAATGCACCATGAATACTTATGTATATACACATGTTTCTTCCATTGTAATAGTTTTATTGTCAATATTTGTTTTATAAAAAGGTGGGTTTCCTGAAGACACTGTTATACCTACCCAAATGTATATGAATGTAAAATCTAAATGTAGATTCTACATGTGAGAGCAAATATATGAATTTTCCCTTGTGACTCTGGCTATTTTGCTGAAAATGATAATCCCAGTTCCACTATTCCTACAAGTGACATATTTTCCATATTCTTTATGGCTAAATAAAACTCCATATTGTACATATGCCATATTTGCTTTACCAATTCATCTGTTGGTGGGCATCTAGACTAATTCCACCTCTTGCTTGTTTTGAATAGTGTAAACACAGATGTACAGATATCTCTATTCTGAGTGATATTCCTTTTTGTATTTTCCCATGAACACACCTACACACCCTCACACCAACATACCACATGTATCAAGGAATTTACTAATGTCTGTTATTATAGCATGAAGTCTATATCAATCTTCATTACAAGAAGTTATTTTTAATTATTAATTCATTTTTAAGTTACATCTCGATCAAAGCCCCATCCCTCCCTCCCTCCTTTCCTCTCTTCCCCTCTCTTCTTCTATTTCTCCATATTTGCTTGTTTTCTTCTTTGGTACTTAATACTGACCCCAGGGATTGAGTATTCAGGGTAAATTCTTTAACAGTGACCTATATCCCTAGTACTTTTATAATTTCATTTTGAAACAGAACATAGCCTCACTAAGTTGCACAAGCAAACCTTGAACTTCCTACTCAGTCCATGTAGCCCACGTGGCCCTCATCATGGCCACACCTTCTAGAATAACTAGGATTAGAGATGGGTGTCACAAATCTAGATAAACATCTCTTGTGGTGATGAAAGTTGAACCCAGAGCCTTGTTTATGCTAAGGAAATGTTCTACCAATAAGCTCGTGCACATAGCCCTACACTTCTTTGTAAAATATTGTAATGTTAAGAAAATGGACAAATTTAGTGGATGATATACAATATAATGTTTTAAGATGCCATTGGCTTATCAACAGCATATTAGAAACAGTAAAACTATGTAGGATTTCATCTCATTGTTTTCCTTGTTTTCAGAACAGAGCACCAACTCTATACTTAGGCTAAATTCCATGTAAAGCCATATAACATTATATTGTCTTTTGGTATCTTTTTCTTCATATGAAAATTATTTCCAAGTAGATAAGATGCATATAATCATTCACAAACATCCTCATGTTTTAGACAAATTTAAAAATGGAATTAATAGATTAATAATAAGTTATCCAAAGGCATTATTTCTTACATTTCAAAGAGGCCTTAGTGATATTTTCTAGCATTTAATTTTCTCAACTAGGAATTTACAACTATGAGATCAGCAAACCCATCATACTAGTGTTTAGACTATTCAGTGCGCAATGAGGCCTACTCTTACATAACAAAGACTTATCTTCTACTTACGTCTAGATTAGCTGTTAACAACGTGTAAGCACTTAAGTGCAGATGCATTTCTTCATTTCTTCAATTGTCTTCATGTTATTAGCCCCATATATCACTGCCATCTTTATGTGTTGTCACCTCCTATGTCAACATAGTATACTCTTCTCTGCATTTATGTATCTTTTCATGTCCCCTATTTTCTCCCATAAGAAGGCACAAGTTATTTTTTCTTTTATTTATTGCTGTGGATAGCATGCCTAAAACAATATTTGGCACAATGGGGTCGGTAAATGTTACATGAATATCCCTGCTGACTGTGAAGGCACTCCTTACCCTTGCGATCTTTTGCTTGACTTAGAGCATCTTGTTGACCACTGCTTTACTTAAAAACAACAGAAGGAAGACTGGACAGATTGTGCTTGCCTGTAATTTCAGCTCTTAGGAGGAAATCGGAGGCAAATTTGTGAGAGTTCAAATTAAGTCTGACATATATAGTAAGGAGAGGAGAGGATGTGTATATGCGTGTATGTGAGTGTATTTGTGTGTATATGCGTGTGTGTGAGTGTATTTGTGTGTATATGCGTGTGTGTTTGAGTGTATTTGTGTGTGCATGTGTTTGAGTGTATTTGTGTGTGTGTGCGTGTGTTTGAGTGTATTTGTGTGTGTGCGTGTGTTTGAGTGTATTTGTGTGTATATGCATGTGTGTTTGAGTGTATGTGTGTATATGCATGTGTGTTTGAGTGTATTTGTGTGTGTGAAGGGAGGTTGAATAATGAAGTCCCTAAATTTATCATCTCATTACACTTTTTATAAATAAGAATTTGTGTAATTGTTGAGCTGGATTATCTTTAACATACTGTATTCAGGTAACTGGTAGACACTTCAACATATCATAAAATAGTAAAAACACCGAAATAGAATAATTATATAATAAAAGTAGGGCTGGAGAGATAGCTCAGCGGTTAAGAGCTCTGGCTGTTCTTCCAAAGGATCTGGGTTCAAATCTCAGCACCCACATGGCAGTTTACAACTGTCTGTAATTGCTGGGTATGGTGGCGCACGCCTTTAATCCCAGCACTCGGGAGGCAGAGGCAGGTGGATCTCAAAGCCAGCCTGGTCCACAAAGTAGGTCCAGGTCAGCCAGGGCTACACAGAGAAACCCTATCTCGAAAACCCAAAAAAATAAACAATAAAAAATAAAAGTAATGATGAAGCAGTCTTGATCTCTGAGTTTTCTTTTAAAATTAACTTAAAGTAATCTACTTGCAGCTACTCTGTGACTGCTCTAGAATTTGAGCCTTAGTTTGTGTTTATATTTCTTCCAAGGCTATATTAGCACCATTATATAAAATTTTTATATTTTAGGTTCATTATAACATTTATATGTGATTTTTTTCTAGGGATCTAAAGAGTTCAGGAGTCTCCAAAGTACTATTAATCATGACATCAGTTATCCATTGTGGGGGGGTGGATTCCCAAACGATTATTACTTCTGATGATTTGTGCATACTTGGAAACCTCCAAGGTTGCATTATACCATTTCTAGACTCAGAGATCTCCAAACCACTCTCAGCCTGGACATTTCATTGAAATGGATACTTCAGAAACATTCAGCATTATACAGATACCCACTATTGCAATAGTTGCTCAAAATTTGAAATAATTATACTCTCCTTACAAGAATAGTAGAACTGCTTAACCAGTACATATCTTTTAGCCTTTGATAATAATGAGTTTTGGAAAGTTCACTCATTTCCATCTTTTGAACAACAATTCTTTGCCATTACATTTTGTAGAGGGCTGCTTTATTGCTCTCACTGCTGTCCTGAGTGCTTTCTGTGGAGCATCTTTCTGTGATTATATATGTAATAATTCTGTAATGATAAGGTGCAAGTTTGGCTTAGATGGAAAAACCAGAGGCTCTTAATTTAAAATCTTTGCCCAGCAAGTGGCAAAACTGAGCTACAAATATTGTCTTACTTAAAAACACAACATCCTAACTAGGAAATGAGTTCCCATTTTGGTCTTAAAATTCTCCAAGCAGAAAAACAGAGATCTGCAATAGTTTTCAGTTCTTTGTGTTAGTTAGTTTTCTTGTTACCATGATTCATTACTCCAAACAGCTTGAGGTAAGGAAGCTTTATGAGGCTGACAGTTTCAATAGTGTCATCCAATGTAGTGTGGAGGGCCAATTCTCAGCATTGTGGCCAGGACACAGAGAAAGAATCACAAATGAAGAGACCTGGAGAGATATAAGGACAGGTTTCTACTGATCTGCGTCCTCTAATTAAACCCGCCCTTTCTCACCATCTCTCAATGCACCACCATCACATTATGAATCAATGAAGAGATTAATCCATTCATTTTGTCAGCTACCTCATGATCCTTTTCTCTCCTCAAAAGCTGTCACAGACATGCCCAGACATGCTTTGCTGATCTCCGAGATAAGTCTTAATCCAATACAACTGACAACCAAGATTAACCAGAAAACAAACACAAGTTTTTAAGCTGCTACTGATGCAAGCTATTATTTTCTTTTTTTTTGTTTATTTTTTTTTCTTTTTTTTTAATAATTTATTTTTTATTTCTTCAAGTTACATCTCAATCACAATCCCCTCCCTACTCGCCCCTCCAGTCCCACCCTTCCACCCTCCTCCCCTTCAACCCCCCCATCCTCTTCTCTTCTTTTTTTTTTTTAGATTAAGGTATTTCATTTTCCCCCCAACAGCTCTCCCTTTCAGTCCAAAAAATGGTTCTTTTTCTTATAACTATAAATACAATACAAAACAACAGAAATAAATAGGCCACAATTATAAGAGTTATATGGCTTAGCATACATTCACAATGTCCAGTCCATATGTATTTGGCACCTGACTTTAACATTCTACTATCTAACCATCTCCATGAGTTTAAAGTTCTATATCTAACTCAGCTTTCATACTAACTTGCCTCATACTTTTAAAAATATCTTCTTAGATCCAGAATACCCTCTTGATTCCTAAACAACTCAAAATTTAACTATGAGACTCTAGCTATCTATTCTTCAACCACCTCAGAGACCTGAGAGGGATAAATATATCTGATTATATAGGAAGTGCAGGGCCAACTGTCTCTAAAAGAGTAACGGTGCTACTACTCACTAGAGATTAAATACTTTTCTGAACAACTGAAACTCAGGGTCACCCATTAGCAAATATAAACAATGTATCAAGTTTGGGAAATTTGCAATTACTTTTCCAGCAGTATTGGTCCATAGAAGCTAGAGCTGAGGACTCCAGCGACTGGTCATAACTCAAGTGTAAGAGTGATGAATTCACTTTTAAATGAATGATGCATCAGTAAATTCTTGTCTGATATTAAATTGCGGCTACACCTTGACACTCCAAATTTATATGCTGAAACTATAACTCTACTCTCTCTGAATGTAGTGTGAATGTCATATTAGGGCCCATAAGTAAGAGATTCAGTTAAAATGAACATTTATGGATAAGCTTAATGCACATTGACTCTTGTCAATATAAGAAGAAACTTGGGCACATAAAAACACACCAAGGACACTCATGCCTAGTGAGGGAAAGTGAGGAAGTCAGCCTCACTTTAAGGCAAAGGGAGAAACTTCAGTACTACATTGGCACCTTTAATTTTGATTTCTATCTTTCTGAACTATGATAACATAAATATCTTTTGGTTAAGCCTCAATCTTTTGTATTTTCCTATAGAAAGCCCTAGAAAGAAATATGCATATTTATCATTATTTACACTGAAATAAAATTTCATGTTTTCAACTTTTTAATGAAATGATCAATTAAGTCAGTTAAGCTCAAACTCTGTTATAGAAAGTTAAATTGGGGGAGTAAGTGGCAAACAAAACAAAACAAAACAGTTAAACTAACAATTTAATATGACACAAAAGTAAGTCCACCGGAGAACGCCACACACACACTGTTAAAGCTGAAAAGAAAGTCTTTATTGCCAACCAACAGCTGCACTGGGAACTTGCCCCAGTCATACGGTCTGAGCCTCATAGCCCTTTGTCTTTCATGCAGAAAAACAAAACAAAACAAAAGCAAAAACAAACAAACAAACAAAAACATCCTGGTTGTCAGACTTCAGTTAGCAAGAAGCAGAGCAACAAAAGCTGGAAAGCAAGTTAGTACATTTAGAGACTTTCCTGGAACCAAGGTCTTTAATGGATTAGGTCTTTGTTCCCATTTTGGTAGGGGTTGGGGCCTACATGTGGGGTTTTGAGATAAGAATTGTGCCTGTAACATGGGGTCAGTTGTGCTAAAGTTTGGATGACTGTTACAAGTCAAGTGAATGCATAATTCCTTATCTTACTTTGTCTTCTTTGTATACTTGTTTTTATTCATTTAATTTAAAATCAGAAAGATATTATATTGAAAACACGAAATATCGTAACAAAATATGAAAAGTCTAGACTGTGAGTGACCGTGTAGTTCGACATCACTACATCATTCCCCTCGATCCTCTTCTCCAAGCTCTTTAGTTCAATCAGATACTCAACTCTAAGATAACTTTGATTCTTAAATCATGCCTACAAGAGAGCTGTCTCTTTATAAATCACTAACTGTAACTTTGCTATTAATTGCTTTTATATTTGTCTGACAAGTTTTAGTTTATTTTCAGCTGTTTTTTTTTTGTAAATTTGTGAAATGAATAATTGATTTAACTATGGGAATTCTCCCAATGTGAAGGAATCACTAGAATGTCTTCTACACTTTAATATGGGAGACTTCAGCACTCCACTCACAACAATGGACAGGTTATTCAAACAAAAACTAAATGATAAAAATTGAAATTATTAGATGTTATGAATAAAATGGACCTAATAAATATCTACAGAAAATATTGCCCAAACACAAAGAATATACCTTCTTCTCAGTACCACGCAGAACCTACTCCAAAATTGACTATATACTTGGTCACAAAGCAAGTCTCAACAGAAACAAGAAAATTAAAATAACTCCCTCTATCTTACCAGATCACCATGGATTAAAGCTGGACTCACACCTGTCAGAATGGCTAAGATCAAAAGCTCAAATGACAGTACATGCTGGAGAGGGTGTAGAGAAAGGGGGACCCTCCTCCATTGCTGGTGGGAGGGCAGGCTTGTGCAACCACTATGGAGGTCAGTCTGGCTATATCTTAGAAAACTTGGAATAGCTTTGCCTCAGGACCCAGCCAAACCACTTCTGGGTATACATCCAAAGGATTCCTCACCAAACCACACAGACATCTCCTCTTCTATGTTCATAGCAGCCTTATTTGTAATAGCTAGAAACTGGAAACAACCCAGATGTCCCTCAACCGAGGAATGGAATAAAAAACTGTGGTACATCTACACAATGGAATATTACTCAGCTATCAGAAACAACGAAATTTTGCAATTTGCAGCCAAATGGATGGAACTAGAGAGGCTCATCCTGAGTGAGCTAACCCAGTCTCAGAAGGATGTACATGGCATCTATTCACTTATAGTTGGATTTTAGTTATATAGTACAGGATATCTATAGTACAACCAATGCACCAAAGGGAACATGGACATAGACTTTGTTTGTTTGTTTGTTTGTGTGTTTTTTTAGTTTTCTCTCCCTGGCAATGAGACACTTTTCACTGGTGGTGCTGTCTTTTAGGCCTCCAGTGTATGAGGAGGCTCTTGGCCCTCATATGACTTCTGAACTGGAGTGGGAGACTGATATGTAGAGACACTCCACTCCAAAGGAGTGGGATGGAAGGGTTAGGGGGTAGAGGGTGAGAGGGAGGGGCTGGGAAGGGGAGAAAGAGGACAATATGATGGAGATATAACCTGAAGCAACAAATAAAAAAATTTTAAAAATAAATAAATAAATGAAATGAAAAAGAGGACACTATGATGGAGATGTAACCTGAAGCAATAAATAAATAAATTTTTTTAAAAAACTGGACTTCAACAGCACCAGAAACAACAGAAAGCCTACAAACTCATGGAAATTGAACAACTCCTTACTCAACAACCACTGTTTCAGGGAAGAAATAAAGACATTAAAATCTTTCTAGAATTCAATGAAAATGAAGGCACAACATACCTACACTTATGGGACACAATGAAAGCAATGCTAAGAGGAAAGTTGATAGAACTAAGTGCCTTCATAAAGAAATTGAAGAGACCTCATACTAGAGACTTGACACACCTGAAACCTCTAGAACAAAAAGAAGCAAACACACCCAAGAGGAGTAGACAGCAGGAAATAATCAAACTCGGGGCTAAAATCAATAAATTAGAAACAAAGAAAATCATACAAAGACTCAACAAAACCATGAGTTGGTTCTTGGGGATAGACATGATAGACAAACACTTAAAACTAACTAAAAGGCAACAAGAGACAGTATCCAAATAAACAAAATCAGAAGAAAAAGGGGAACATAACTGGAGTGAGAATTTTTGTGTCTTCAAAAAATCCAGTTATGTTATATAAACATGTTTTTGTTTTAATCTCAGGAGTTGATATTGGGTTGCATCAGATAGTTCACAGCAGTAGACTATTTGTCTCCTGTGTTTTCTAGCAGAAGCATGATTCTGCCAGCTAAAGATAGTTTAATTCTTGGGGGTCTAAAGAGGGAATAAAATGATCAGAGCCCCAAGACAAGGCTAAGCTGTTCCTCCTGCTGCTTTCTGCTCCTGCTGCTGCTGTTGCTGTTGCTGGTTTGTCTAGTGTTAAGATAAGAGACAATAAGAAGAAATTAGAGATGTCCTGAGGAGACAAAGATTGGACTTGCCCCAAGGAACTCAACACTCCTAGTCAGCAGGAAGTAATCTAAAAAGATCTCAACACCCCCTCTCCCCACTAACCTTCTGTCTCTCCTACCTGATGTTTGGGTATTAGAAGGGATTGGGGTGGAGACAGGGGGTAGATATAAGAATGCCAATAAAATAGATTTAAAACAACAACAACAACAAAGCCAACACATAACAAACACTGAAAAAATCCAAAGAATCATTAGGTCTTACTTCAAAAGCCTGTACTTCACAAAATGAAAAATCTAAATGAAATGAACCATTTTCTTGACAGATACTACTTACGAAAGTTAAATCAAGATCAGGTAAACAATTTAAATTGAACAATAACCCCTAAGGAAACAGAAGGAGTCATTAACATCTCCCAACCAAAAAAAAGGTCCAGGGCCAGATGTTTTGGCACAGAATTCTTTGAGTCCTTCAAAGAAAATAATACCAATTCTCCTCAAATTATCACACAAAATAGAAACAGAAGGACCACTGTCAAATTTATTTTATGAGGCCTTACTCACCCAGATACCTAAACCACACAAAGACTAAACCAAGAAAGAGAATTTCAGACCAATCTTCCTTATGAACATTGATGCAAAAATACCCAATAAAATATTTGCAAACCAAATCCAAGAACACATCAAAAACATCATCCACCATGGTCTAGTAGGCTTCATCCCAGAAATTTAGGGATGATTTTACATATGAAAATCCATCAATATAATCCACCATATAAACAAACTGAAAGAAAAAGAAAACATGATCACCTCATTAGATGCTAAAAAAGCCTCTGACAAAATCCAACACCCCTCCATGATAAAAGTCTTGGAGAGATCAGGGATACGACAAAGGCAATATATAGAAAGCCAACAGCCAACATCAAATTAAATGGAGAGAAACAAAGCAATTCCACTAAAATCAGGGTCAAGAAGAGGCTGTCCACTTTCTCTATAGAATTTGTCCACACTCAATATAGAATTTGAAGTTCTATCTAGAACAAATATAAAACTGAGGAGATGAAGGGGATAAAAATTGGAAAGGAAGAAGTCAAAGTATCCCTATTTGCAGATGATATGATAGTATACATGAGTGACCACAAATATTCCACCAGAGAACTCCTACAGCTGATAAACACCTTCAGCAAAGTGACTGGATAAAAAATTAACTTTAAAAAAAATCAGTAGCCCTCTTATATACAAATGATAAGTGGGCTGACAAAGAAATTGGGGAAACAACACCCTTCACAATAGCCACAAATGATATAAAATATCTTGATGTAACTCTAACCAAGCAAATGAAAGATCTTTATGACAAGGACTTTAAGTCTTTGTAGAAATAAATTGAACAAGATATCAGAATATTTCTAAGATCTCCCATGTTCATGGATCAGAGGGATTAACATAGTAAAAATGGCCATCTTACCAAAAGCAATCTACAGATTCAATGCAATTCTCATCAAACTTCCAACACATTTCTTTAGACACATTGTAAGAACAACACTCAACTTCATATGGAAAGACAAAAAACTCAGGATATCTAGAACAATACTTTACAATAAAAGAACTTCTGGAGGGATCATCATCCCTGATTTAAAGCTGTACTATAAAGCAATAGTAATAAAACCTACATGGTATTGTCATAAAAACAGACAGGTTGATCAATTGAATGGAATTGAAGATGCAGAGGTAAACCCATATACCTATGGGCACTGTATTGTTGACAAAGATGCCAAAATCATACAATGGAAAAAAGAAAGCATCTTCAACAAATGGTGCTGGACTAACTGAATATCTGCATGTAGAAGAATGCAAACAGATCCATATCTATTACCTTGCACAAAACTCAAATCCAACTGGATGAAAGACATCAACATAAAACTAGATACACTAAATCTGATCAAAGAGAAAGTGAGAAATAGCCTTGAACTCATTGGTACAGAAGACAACTTCCTGAACAGAACACCAACAGCTTGGGCACTAAGATCAACAGTTAATAAATGGGATCTCTTGAAACTGAAAAGCTTTTGTAAGGCAAAGGACACGGACAAAATGACAAAATGGCAGCCTACAGACTGGGAAAGGATCTTCACCAACCCTACATCAGACAGAGGGCTGATATCTAAAATACATAAAGAACTCATGAAACTAGACACCAATAAACCAAATAATCCAATTAAAAATGGGTTGCAGATCTAAACAGGGAATTATCAACAGAGGGTGTGCTAATGGCCAAGAAGCACTTAAAGAAATGTCTACACCCTTAGTCATCAGGGAAATGCAAATCAAAACAACCGTGAGATTCCATCTCACATCCATCAGAATGGCTAAGATCAAAAACTCAACTGACAGCACATGCTGGTAAGGATGTGGATCAAGGGGAATACTCCTCCATTGCTGATGGGAGTGCAAACTTGGACAACCACTTTGGAAATAAATTTGGGGATTTCTCAGAAAATTGGGAATAGTTCTACCTCAAGATGCAGCTATACCATTCCTGGGCATATACCCAAAGGATGCTCCACCATCCCACAAGGACACTTGCTCAATTATGTTCATAGAAGCTTTATTTCTAATAGCTAGGAACTAGAAACAACCTAGATGCCCCTCAACTGAACAATAGATAAAGAAAAACGTGGTACATTTACATAATGTAATATTACTCAGCTATTAAAACAATGACATTATGAAATTTGCAGGCAAATGGATGGAACTACAAAAGATCATCCTGAGTGAAGTAACCCAGACCCAGAACGATAAACATGGTATGTGCTCACTTGTACCCATAAAGTACAGGGTAACCATGCTACAAACCACAGACCCAAAGAAGTTAAGTAACAAGGGGGATGCAAGGGGGGACACTTGAATATCACTGAGAAAGGTTTCCCCTTCTCATAGGTATGGGGTGGGTCCAGAGTGAGAGGAAGAGTGTGTGGAGAGGAGCAGGAGGGATCAAGTGGGGGGAGGAGGGAGGGACAGAGTACCTGGAGAGAGAACTGTAATTGGGCAGTGATCTGGAATGAACTAGAAACCTAGGACAATGGAAACTCTCGGGGATCTATGAGGGTGAGCCTAGGTAAGACTCCTAGCAAAGGGTGTTATGGAGCCTGAACTGGGCATCTTTTGTAACCACAAAATACTTTCAATGGAGGGATTAGGACACCGACCCAGCCACAAAACCTTACAATTTGTTCTGCCAATAATATATGCAGGGGTAAAGATGGAGCAGAAATTGAAAGAACGATCAACCAATGGTCCAGCCTTAGATCCATGCCATGAGAGAGAGCCCATACCTGACACTATCAATGATATTAATAACCAAACATTAGGCTGAACTTAGGAATTGCATGAAAGAGAGGGATATGAATTGAAGGAGCCAGAGAGGTCAAGGACACCACAAGAAAACCTACAGAACTGTAGAGAGCTGCGATGTGCCGTGCCCTAAAGATTGCGCCGGTTTCCGCCTTCCACCAGCCCGACTGTGAGCGCTCTCGGTGGTAAACAAGTCCATATTTGGCTAAGACCGCTGATCTGGCTTGCTTCCGCATACGTGGGCCTCTAAGATAGCACCACGTGGCTTTACTTGATTGGCTGTTTATATAGTATTTAGCCTGTGGGTTGGGTCTGCTCGGGCATTCGGAAGACTGTTTTCAAGGGACCTGAATAAACTGCTTGAGAAGAGCTTTTGTGAGTTGCGTTGTCCTTGCTGGTCGAGGGGGACGCGACAAGTGGTGGCCCGTACGGGGAACCAGAAAAGACTCAGAACTCTTGCAGTCAGGGGCAGTGCACTGGTAAGTTCCCGGGGTAAATTGGGACAATAAAGTTTCGCGGAAATAGCGAACAAAAGGTAAAGTTTCGCGGAAATAGCGAACAAAGGGTAAAGTTTTGCGGGAAGCTGCGAACCGAAAGTAAATTTTTAATCATGGGATTGTCTCAGGCACATCCAATTTTTCTGGCTCTTCAGGAGCTACTTTTAGCTAGGAATTTGAAACTTAAGAAGTCTACCCTAGAGAGATTTTTGAATGAATGCGACTCCGTGGCCCCGTGGTTTGTGGTGTCCGGGAATCTTACGGTATCCTGCTGGGACAAATTAGGCAGGGACTTGGATTTTGCTTGGGAGCAAGGTACTCTAAAGCATGGAGTAAGACCGATTCGGAAGATGGTGAGGAGTTGTTTAGAAGATCAGAGATGCTGTAACGCAATCAAGGAGGGAGAATCAGCCTTGGAACTGCTACAAGGGGAAAGATCTGAGCAGGCAGACAGTGAAAAGGAAAGTAACAAAGGCGAAAGACCTGAGCAGGCAGACAGTGAAAAGGGAAGCAAAAGGAAGGTCCCTCTCTATCCCAATCTTAGAGATTTTAGAGATTTTGAGGACTCAGAGAGTATGGATTCTGAAGGGGAGCTACACGCTCTAATAGAACAGTTAGAGAGGACGGCTATTAGAAAAAGGGAAAAGAAAAAGGTAAAAGAGAAAGACGTTGGCGGCAGTTGGTGTAAGTGAAGCCGTTGCCGCGGCGCCTTCAGCCACGTTGGTGGCGGTCGGTGTAAGTAAAGCCGTTACCGTGGCGCCTTCAACTCCCCCTCCATACCCAGAAGCCATTCAGATAGATCAGCCTGTTCAGTCCCTGAAAGTAGGGAGATCTTTCTGCCTGAGGATGTGGACACAAGTAAGAACAGAATTACAGTTTGCCTATCTGGTATACCAAGACCCACAAGGGAACAGGTACGAGGAACCACTTGATTTTAAAGTAATTAAATCCCTTGCAGAGTCGGTTCGTACCTATGGCATTACCGCTTCTTTTACATTGGCTCAAGTGGAAGCATTAAGCAGACATTGTATGACTCCGAGTGATTGGAGTGGCCTGGCCCGCGCCTGCTTAAGTCCAGGGCAATATTTAGACTGGAAAGCTTTCCTGATTGAGTATGCCACTGAGCAAGCAGCCATTAATCAGAGAGATGGAAATCCAGCCTGGGATAGAGATATGCTGCTTGGGCAGGGGAGATTTGCCAATCAGCAGACAGGATATCCCAATCAGGTTTATGAACAAATAAACCAGATAGCTATCAAGGAAATCCCTTCCTAACAAAGGGGAGGTGAGTGGGAACTTAACTAAGATTCTACAGGGCCCCATGGAGCCCTTTTCAGACTTTGTGGCACGATTGGTGGAAGCAGCAGGGAAGATTTTTGGTGACCCAGATGCTGCCTTGCCACTAATAAAACAGTTAGTTTATGAGCAATGCACCAAAGAGTGTAGAGCCGCTATCACCCCTTACAAGAGTAAAGGGCTAGAAGCCTGGATGAAAGTGTGTAGAGAACTTGGAGGGCCGTTAACTAATACTGGTCTTGCTGCCGCAGTAGTACAGTTGACCAGAAAAGGTGGAGGAAGTTCAGGAGTTTGTTTTAAGTGTGGCAAGATGGGACACTTTAAAAGACAGTGCCCTGGGGGAACAAGTACAGGAAGTACAGGAAGTGTACAACGCCCCAGGCGGCCGGGGTTATGCCCAAAATGTAAAAAAGGGAACCATTGGGCTAATGAAAGCCGTTCAGTGACAGACATCCATGGCCAGCCTTTAACTCAAGGTTATGGTGGTGCTCGTCCAAAAAATGGACAGCGGGGCCCACGACCCCAGGGCCCACAAATATATGGGGCAGTAGAGAATCAGGACAAAGAACAGAATCAAGAGAGATGGCCAACCCTCCGCCATCCGAGAGACCGCGGAGAGCCACTGTAGGCTCAGCAGGATTGGACCTCTGCTCCACCACCAGACTCGTATTAACGCCCCAAATGGGGGTCCAGTTAATTGAAACAGATTTTAAAGGACCCCTTGAACCTGGTACAGTTGGCATGCTGTTAGGGAGGTCATCATCAGCCTTGAGAGGACTTATTGTCCATCCTGGGGTTATAGATCCAGATTATACAGGAGTGGTTAAGATCATGGTAGCCTCTCCCCATGGTATAACAGCTATCTCTCCTGGAGATAGAATTGCTCAGTTGATCATGTTGCCGAGCTTACATGATCGCTATGTGGCAAGGGATAGAGAGAGAGGAAAAGATGGTTTTGGGTCCACGGGCACGGATCTGACTTTTCTCTCCTTGGATTTGGACCAATGCCCCGCCTTGGAGTTAAAAGTTGATGGTAAAAAGATCCTGGGCCTTTTGGATACTGGGGCTGATAGGAGTATCATAGCAAAGAAAGACTGGCCTTCAAGTTGGCCCGTACAAGCCTCTTCTCAAACACTTCAAGGCCTGGGTTATGCTAAGACTCCAGATATGAGTGCAAGGTTATTAAAGTGGCAGGACCAAGAAAACCACTCAGGAGAAATGCAGCCATATGTACTTGAGCTCCCTATCTCCCTTTGGGGAAGAGACCTTTTAAAGGATATGGGATTTAAATTGAGTAATGATTATTCTGATTCGGCCCAACGTATGATGCAAGATATGGGATATGCTCCAGGCTTTGGAATAGGAAAATATTTGCAGGGGCGGAAGAGTCCCATATCTATGCAGCAAAGACAAAAGAGACAGGGCCTGGGTTTTTCCTAGGGGCCACTGAGGAGGGCATTCCCATAACTTGGAAGACGGAGGACCCAGTATGGGTTCCTCAGTGGCCACTTTCCTCTGTAAAATTGAATGCAGCCAAAGAGTTGGTGGATGAACAGATGTCTTTAAAGCATATAAAACCATCTGTATCTCCCTGGAATACACCTATCTTTGTCATTAAAAAGAAATCTGGAAAATGGAGATTGTTGCATGACCTGCGTGCCATAAATCAACAAATGCAGATCATGGGCCCAGTGCAACGCGGCTTGCCGCTTTTATCATCTTTGCCAGCCTCATGGCCCATTATAGTTATAGATATAGGGGATTGTTTTTTCTCCATCCCTTTGTGTGCCAAAGATAGTGAGAGATTTGCATTTACTGTTCCATCCTGTAACCATGAGGAACCTGATCAGCGGTTTGAATGGGTAGTATTACCTCAGGGCATGGCAAACAGCCCCACTATGTGCCAACTGTATGTGGGGGAAGCCATTGCTCCCTTGAGAAAGAATTTTCCAGATTTGAGATGTGTTCATTATATGGATGATATCTTACTGGCAGCTAAGAGTGAACAAATGTTAGATTGGGCCTATGAAGAATTAGTTCAATTATTAAAAAAGAAAAGGTTGTTTATTGCTCCTGATAAGGTTCAAAAGGAAAATGTGATTAATTATTTATGAGCGAAGGTTGGACCTGAAAAGATAATACCTCAAAAGATTGAGATAAGAGAAGATAATTTAAAGACTCTAAATGATTTTCAAAGGTTGTTAGGAGATATCAATTGGGTAAGAGGCTATTTGAAGCTACCAAATTATGAAATAAGACCCCTATATGATATTTTGAAAGGTGATTTAGCACTTAGTTCTCCTAAGCAATTAACAGTAGAAGCAAGAAAAGCTTTATGTAAAGTGGAAGAAAGGTTACAGAGTGCCTTCCTAAAGAGATGGCAGGAAGGACAGCCCATTGCATTGTGCATATTTGCCACCTATGGTCAACCTACAGGATTGTTATGGCAGGACGGACCATTATTATGGAACTATTCAAAGATTTCTCCAAAAAAATCCATAGAACATTATCTCACTGCAGTTGCTGCTTTATCCTTGAATGGTATCCAACAATGTTTGCAGTCTTTTGGAGTTGCTCCTGCCAGTAAAATAGTACCCTATTCCAGTCATCAAATTAAGATTTTGTGTGGCACTGTAGATGATTGGGCAATATTGCAATGTAGCTTTGAAGGAGTGATTGATAACCATTATCCTAAGCATCCATTGCTAACCTTTTTTAAGGAGCACCCAGTGATATTCCCTAAGGTTACTTCAGCAGTACCACTTCAAGGGTCACCAAATGTGTTTACTGATGGCTCAAAGACAGGCTGCGGAGCCTATTTGATAGAAAGACAAGAGCCCGTGTTATGTCAATTTCAACCGGGCTCCCCCCAAATAGTAGAGTAGAAAATAGTAATTGAGGTGTTTAAAAGATGTCAATTTGCATTCAATTTGATCTCAGATTCAGTCTATGTAGTCAACGCAGTGAAAGTATTAGAATTAGCAGGTCCTATTAAGAATAGTAGTACTGTATGTGCCTTATTACAAGAGTTACAAGTTTTAATCTGGCAGAGAAAAAGGTGTTTTTATATTCAACATATCAGAGCACATACAGGATTACCTGGACCATTAAGTGAGGGTAATGATAAAGTTGATCAATGGACTAGGATGACATGCATTTTTTGGAGCTCATTCCTGGACCAAGCCAGACAGTTTCACCAATTATTTCATGTAAATGCAAAAACTCTACAGCAAAAATTCCATTTGTCTAGAGCAGATTCTAGACAAGTGGTTTTGGACTGTCCTCAGTGTGTGATTCGTCATCATCCTCCCAGTGTGGGAGTGAACCCTAGAGGGTTGATGCCACTCAAAATCTGGCAAATGGACGTTACCCACATTTCAGAATTTGGAACCTTACTATATATTCATGTATCTGTGGATACCTGCTCAGGTATCATACATGCTACACCTATGAGTGGAGAAAAGGCTCGCAATGTCATAGGGCATTGCTTAGAAGCCTGGGCTGCATGGGGAAAAACACAGCAGCTGAAAACGGACAATGGGCCAGCCTATACGGCTCAGTCCTTTGTCTCCTTCTGCAACCAGATGGAGGTACAGCTTAATCACGGATTACCATACAATCCTCAAGGACAAGGAATTGTGGAGCGTGCTCATCGCACCTAGAAAGAATGCTTGCAAAAACAGAAAGGGGGAATAGGCCAAGGCCGTAACCCCAAGGAAAGAATGTCTTTAACCTTATTTACTTTAAACTTTTTCAATTTGGATGCTCAAGGCCGCTCAGCAGCGGACAGACATCAGGATTCCCATGGTCCACCTAAAAGCATGGTGAAGTGGAAGGATATTTTGACAGGCTCTTGGCGGGGGCCTGACCCCGTGCTAACATGGGCGAGAGGGTCTGTTTGTGTTTTTCCTCAGGATCAACAAGATTCAGTGTGGGTGCCTGAATGCCTTGTGAGGAAGATTCGTCATGAAGACCTTCCTAAGGATCCTGGTGATAGTAGCAGTGAGATGGGGGATCCTGTCGATATTCCCAAAGCCGATGCCGGTCAGACATGATGCAACTGTGTTTCCACGCTTATTTAGCAGTAATAGAAGCTTAGGCTTACCCTACCTTCCCTTTGATGATCAGAAAAGCCCTATAGAGGGTAATAGAAATGTCAGCTTGAAGGGTAGACTGTGCTTTTTAATGAGCTTCAATAGGTCAGATGATACAGAATGCATTAAATTGTCTCAGCAGTCAGCAGATTCTTTACCACAACTGAGGTTTGGGGGTAGGAGTGGTGGTTTGTTTTCAGGCAATGGTTCTCGCCTTGAAGGATGGTGGCCCACACGAGTCTCTGACCGGGACCCCCCAAGACAGCCATGCTGGGCACCTTTTTGTAGAGGATCCACAGGAGAGGAAGGACCTTTTTCCTGGACTGGATGTCAGGAGCGCAGAGCAGTTTGGGTTCAACAAGATTATTTTTCCTTTAGCCCCATGATTAGTAATGTAGTGAATAAGTCTTGTACAGGAATGCTTGATATATCTACTAGGGATCCTCAGCAGACTGCCACCAATCCTTTTGATTTGTGGCTTTTGTGTGGGGTAAATGGAAGTTGCATGGACTTGGGACCTGTCATTATGCTTGGGGGAGGAGTTTATCAAAGAGGTAATTTTTCCCTAGGGTCCGCTACCACATTGGATCTTTCTAGCGGTAGTGGCTCTGGTACTTGGAATTCTTTGTTTCATTCTTACCACAATAAGACCTTTTCAGCTTCGCCAGTATGTCTCTGGCCTCCTTTTCTGTGGATTGTAAGTAATGGGAGTGCATCCTTGGGTGAAGAAAAATTAGTATGCACTCCGGGTATATGTTTTTATGCCCTGTGCTGGAATGCCACAGCCTTTCCTGTGGCTGTGGTGACTAGAATGCCTCGATATGTACCAGTTCCTGTAGAGGCCCCTAATACCATGATGCTATTCAGGTTTAAAAGAGATTTTGGCATCACTGCAGCTATTGTTACTGCCATCACTGTTGCTGCTGTGGGAGCTACTGCCTCAGCTATTGCCTTGTCTAGTTCTATACAGACTGCCAATGCCTTGAATAACATCTCAGCCACTGTAGCACAGGCATTGGATACTCAGACCTCTATGAATTCTCATCTCAAAGGAGGCCTTATGATAGTTAATCAACGCATAGATTTAATACAAGAACAGATTGATTCTCTTTGGCAACTAGCACAATTGGAGTGTGAGTGGAAAATGCAAGGTTTGTGTGTTACTTCTGTGCAGTATCAAAATTTTACAAAGGCTGCTAATCTGTCTAGACAATTGTCAAAGTTCCTCTTACAGGATTGGTCGGCTGAATTTGAAAATTTGATGAGAGAGCTGAGAGCGACAATCATCCACATCAATTCCACTGGCCACTGGTTTGACTTCCTGGATACAGACGGCTATGGATCATCTTAAGGAGTGGGCGGGCGTAGGCTCTTTGGCGATACTGATGATACTAGCCTCTCTGGTTTGCCTATGGTGCATCTACAAGATGAGAGCCACACAAAAGCATAATGCAGCCATGATTATACAGGCCCTTGTCGCCATTGAGGCGGGCCAGTCCCCTCAGGCATGGCTCGCTGCCATGAAGCCTTAAATCTTCACTGAGCATAGTCCCTGCCCATATTCGTTCCATGGATATTAGGGTCTGGCAAGTCAATGACGGAGTAGACGGGTAAGTCTCGACCACCTAAGACAGGGCAGCCCCGAGTGGGGAGGCTGACCCAGAGACGGGTAGAGTTTGAGCATCGCCCTCCTACAGGCTCAGGCCCACCGTGAGATCCCCAGATATAGGGATTACGAAGCCTTTCCAGGGACTTCTACCTACTTTAGAAAAAATAAAAAAGGAGGAACTGTAGAGAGCTGCGACGTGCCGCGCCCTAAAGATGGCGCCGGTTTCCGCCTTCCACCAGCCTGACGGTGAGCGCTCTCGGTGGTAAACAAGTCCATATTTGGCTAAGACCGCTGATCTGGCTTGCTTCCGCATACGTGGGCCTCTAAGATAGCACCACATGGCTTTACTTGATTGGCTGTTCATATAGTATTTAGCCTGTGGGTTGCGTCTGCCCGGGCATTCGGAAGACTGTTTTCAAGGGACCTGAATAAACTGCTTGAGAAGAGCTTTTGCGAGTTGCGTCGTCCTTGCTGGTCGAGGGGGACGCCACACAGAACCAGCTAACCCGGGCCCATAGGGTTCCATAGGGGCCCACAGAGACTGAACCACCAGGCAGAGCATGCTTGGGACAGACCTGGGTCCTCTGATCATATGCAACAGTTGTGCTGCTTGGTCCTTATGTGGTACTCCAGCAGGAGCAGGAGCTGCAGCTGACTCTGTTGCCTGCCCTTGGATCCCTTTACCCTAACTCGATTGCCTTGCCTAGCCACAAAAGAAGATGTGCTAAATCTTACTACAACTTGATATGTCCCAACTACAGCTTCACTTGGGACCAATCAAATTGAGAGTCAGTTAGAAATGCTTGTCTACATAGTCAAAATGATGTAGTGCTGCCCTCCCCTTGCTTCCTACACTTGGTTACCTGGTTGTACCAGGATATAGTTTGTTTCCTAGACCTGGTTACCTGGTTTTTCCCTAGATATGGTTTTTCTCATAGAAAGCATGCCTTGGAAGCAGACTGATGTCACAGTTAGGCTCTGAGACCTCTGTGACCCTGGTCATCCTAAACCATTACCAGTCTTGGGGTGTGCATTCAATAAACCATCAATATCTGATGGAGATCTGTGACTGGGTGGTTTGTGTGGTTTTTCTTGGACTATAGCATTCACCTAGATGAACCCAGGACACAGAATTTGAAAGCACATCTATAAACTTCACCAAAGAGTTAAGATTTTTAAAAAGATAAAAAGATGCATGCACACACAGAAACACACACACACACACCAATTACTTTAATTGAATTAATTAATTATTTTAAAACACAGCTCAGTGAAACTAAAAAATACCTTAAGGAGAGTAAGTACCAGAGTGATGCCCAAGAAAACAAAAATATAAAACAGGTGGAAATGTTAAAGATGGTTCAGAATTCCAGGAAATTGTAGGTGGAACTGATAAATAAATCAGGGAACACTAAGAATGTCATAATCCTTTACTTAATCCTCAGGGCATGCTCAGCAAGATACTTACGGTGTGGGTAATACTTAATAAAAGCTTGCTGAATAGGTAACAGCAACCACAGGCTTCTTGATGTCACAGACTATTGGGGAAAGGTCTTGTACGTTGTTTCTCAGAGGCTGATTTCAGTGCTCAGAGATCTGGTTACCACCCTCTCTGAGGCACTCTCTGATTAGTTAATAAAAGTCGCTGATGGCCAATTAGCTGGATAGAAAGAGTATAGGAAGGAGAACTTAGGAACCCTGGTTTACACAGAGGACGCTCTCTTCCTGCCAGGACTTGGAAGCATCTCAGTGTGAGCTCTAAAGGTACAGTAAGCCACATGGCTGGCTGGGATTAGGTGGGTCGGATTCCAGTTGAGAGTCTTTCCAGCTGAGGCCTAAGTGTTAAAACATTAAAAGGTCTTGGTGCATTTAATTATTGGGAAAAAGCCACCTTGGGTTTCAAACCTCCAGCTAAGGCGTGTCAAGCCCTCCAGGCCTACAGGCCTCCAGCCACAGGCCTCAAGGTAAGGCACTACAGGCCTCCTGCTAGGCCACAACCAGCTGCTCCACTGGCCTAATATAACAACTTATAGTTATTAATGAAGATATTAGTTAACAGAGTTTAGGTTGCAGGTAGTGAAGGCCGCCCTTGGTCCAGGGCTTTGTCCCCAGGACGTGTCAGGCTGCCAGCTAAGGCAAGCCAGCCCTGTCAACCTTCTGCAAGCCCACTGGCTGCTCTTACTGGTCTTTTATAATAGTTTATACTTTGCTAACTAATTTTCAGTTTCAATAGTCTATTCTATACACACTGTATTATTCATGGTCCTCAGCACTGCGCTTGTGATAGTTCAGTGAATATTTGCTGTAGGGAGGACAGTGATGACAGTCTTCATATATGATCATGAAAGATAAATTCCACAAGGGTTTTTCAGTGCCAATCTGTCCCTGAAACTATTTACAAGGTTTTATATGTGACCTACTTTGAAAGAGTAGCTACCTGTTGAAAAACCTATTTGTCAAAATATAATTATTTCACATTGTCATTTTGCCATTTTGGGTTATCTGATAATAAATTAAATTTTAGAATAATTACTTTCTCTAGCCTTTTTGTGAACTTTATTTTCTGATGTTTCCATAATTGCTTTATACTTAAGGGATTTAGATTCTGTAGTAATGTTATTGCAAATATATTTTCAATTGAAATATAATTTTTCTCAGAAGATTGTAATTAAAGACAAATTGAAGTAGCTGTCCTTTATGCACCTTTAATGCAGTGGTGAACAGCTAATAATCAGTCCAATGACCACTTGTTACTTTAAGCAGTGAGCTTCACACATCAGGCTTCATCCACACATCTAACTAGCAGATATGGATCTTAAGTTGACTGAAGATACACAGTGCTAATAATAAGAGTAATGTCACCTTTCATTTAAAAAAAAAAGTAAATGGGGCATCTATGAAGGTTTTACCTATGGAATTATAATTACAATAAAGTCATCAATTTATTTATGAACCTTAGTCCATTAGGAATCACAAGATGAACAAAAAGAATTAAATATGTAAACAATGCTGTAACTGTTTGCAATAAATAAGAAAGAAGCATATTGTTTTTACTTTTAGAAACTGATGAACCTTAGAAAATATTTCATGGAAATTTGTCCAGTTGTATTTATTGATCTTGTTGCCATACACTCTTTAAACAAAAGGCTCGTTTCTGCTCCCCCCAAAAAAAACCCCAACAAATTACCAGCACTCATTCTAATATTCTCCTAATTTCCATTCAGCTCATATGTATGCTTGTATCTTATTGAAAGTATCTAAGTAAGATGCTCGGCATCATTCCCCTTTTATTTCTTTTAATTCATGTATCATTATGATTCCTGTCCTTTGTCAGTAGATAATTGGACAGTGGAGGGAAAATAAGCCCAGAAAGTCAGCTTATCTATTCTGTGAGCACCCTTTGCCAACCGGCCTGGGCATCACTTGGTGAGTCTTGGATAATCACTTATCAAATATTATCTCCAGTGTGCAATGAGGCACAGCTGAACTGCTTTGTAATACAAAAACAAATGATTAACTGGCAAATAAGCCCGGAAAATCAAATAAGCCAAGCCTGGCAGTGTCTTAGAAATGTCTGGATAGAAACAGCAGCAAACCCTGTTAAGTTATTGATTTTCATTAGCAGAGAGAAGAGGAGACTGGAATGAACCAAGAAGGAACTTTTTCTCAAAGTTCCTTCTTGGTTCATTCCAGTCTCCTGTTTTATAATTAAAAGAGGCTTTGTGATGCGGTTCATTCCAGTCTCCTGTTTTATAATTAAAAGAGGCTTTGTGCTGCGATTATGGAAGGTTTGTCTAGTTTTGTGGAGCTTATCTTTAGCACATACATGATTTCTTTCCCCTGCACCCTGTATCCCTCATAATTTACCAGTTTCCTTCACCCTGACCCTCTCTCCCTTTCCCATTTATTTCCCTCTTCTTAAAACAGTATTGCTTGCTTGAGGATGAGGGTGGTCAAAGGGTCCTGGAAATAATGTTCTATAGTCTATCTTGCTATTAATGGTTGATTTCTGTACCCAACTCAATTCATGGCCACCTGTGATCTTTCATAATGCGATCGTATATGAGATAAGATCTTTAATGAATTATGCTATATACAGCATGAATTTAACATAATTTTCTTATAAAAGAAGAAGTTTAGAATAACACAGTTACACAGGGAAGATGATGATAAGTCACAAAAAAAGACAATTGACAAGCCAAAGAGAAATCTTAGAATGGAGTTTTTCCTTGTGCCCCTCAAAAGGAACAAGAGGAAGAAATAAATTTCTGTAGTTTCAGTCACCATGTCTGTAACATCTTTATAGACTACATGGTCCTTTGATTTACTGTGTGATTATGTCACTATTAACTCATTATAGCTTGTAAAACTAACTTTTATTGGCCTGATGTAATTGTCATCTCAGAGGCTTACTGCCTCCATCTGCTAACCTAGGCCTAGTTCTGAAAGCTTCCAGCCTCCATACAGCCTTATCTAGGCCCAGATTTTTCTCAGCCTCTGAGATTTACTGCTGAATAAGCTCGCCGTTTCTCGTTCTTTCTGAACTCTGGCTGGCTGGTTCAACTCAGCTGTTCTGACTCAAACTCCTCTCCATGCTGACTGATTCAATTTTGTTTCTCTCTTGGCCTCTGAATGAATTGCCTAAGGTCTTCTGCAGATGGAGTATTTGTTGTTCATCCTCATAATCATCTGGGCAAATGGGGACTGAACCTCAGTGCTGCTGTCCAGCGGTTACAGAGAGGATCAGTCTGAGCCAGGAAAGGAGCAAAATTAAAAACTGAAAGTATGGTTCTCATAAACGCACACTGTTTTTATGCTAACGTAAAGTAAAAGTTAGTGAATTGAAACATCTTAAGTCATGATCAGTCTTTAGTAGGGTATTCTGGAACTACATCTAACCACTGGCAGGAGGTTCTATGTTTTCTTTTTTTTCCAAAGTATTCTCTGTTTAGAGGGCAAAGTACATGTGTATAACTTAAAATGTGCCTTGACTTCCAGTACCTATATTAAACTTTTGAAGACATTTTGAAAATAAGGCATGTGAATAGCTTTCTAAATGTTAGCTATACCTTAATATTGATTTAATATTCTTTTGGAAAAAATAGCTGAAATAGCATACACTCCATAATAATAAAAAATTATCAGCTAAATAAAATTCAAACCTTTGGATTTTATGCCAAATCAGAAGTAGTTTTATGGGAAATTAAAGGTATCTATGGATTCTTGACACTCTTTCCTCCAAGAAATGAGTTTTTTTTTCCCTTTACCAATTGAACCTGGGTGGGCCGATAGGATTTAATGAAGTAATTATTTGCATTTAATGAAGCATGTATTTGGAGGTTTGCTTACAGTTTTAGAGGGTTAATCCATGATCATCATGGCGGGGAGTGTGGCAGCAAGGAGACAGGTATTGTTGTTATAGTAACCACTGAGGGTTTAGCATCCAGGTCTACAGGCAGCAGGAATAGAGGGAGGCACTGGGTCTGGTGTGGGTTTTTGAAACTGCAAAGCCCACATCCAGAGACACACCTTCTCCAACAAGAACATACTTCAATAAGGCCACACCAGGGAAGCCAGATGCCTTAGCCTACAACAGAACTAGGGTAATATACATGTCTTAGTTGATTTGGTGTGCCATAACAAATTGGTGTGGACTGAATTGTTAAATCAATAATTATTTATCACAGCTCTGAAGATAAAGAAATAAGAGGAGAGAGGGAAGGAAAGAGAACAGAGGGAAACAGATAGAGAAAAGGGGAAAGGAGTGAGGGAGGAAAAGAGAGAGAGAAGACAATCTGATCTCACCCTGAGACCTCTCCCAGAGACCTCACTTCCAAATACCATCACACTGAAAACTGGATTTGAATATATGAATAAGGAGGAAAGATGCATTTTGTCCACAAGTAGTCTTAAGTAAACAACTGTAGTCCATTCATAGTTGTTGGAAACACTTTAATGGCACTCCTGACTCCAAGAACAGAGCTGAGATGATCTCCATGCTTGTGATCCTTAGACATGGGAGTAAAATTAAAATTTTAACTCAAAGAATTATATTTTGAGATAGTTTCTGTACAGAAAAATGCAATTGAAACTATCTTAAGGAAGCATGCTTGGTTAGAGTTACCCCCAGGTTTTTTATGTTGTTTGTGACTATTGTGAAGGGGGTTGTTTCCCTTATTTCTTTCTCAGCCCATTTGTGTGTTGTATAGAGAAGGGCTTCTGATTTTTTTGAAATAATTTTGTATCCAGCCACCTTGCTGAAGGTGTTTATCAGCTGTAAGAATTCTCTGGTGGAATTTTGGGGGTCGCTTATGTATACCATCATATCATCTGCAAATAGGGATAATTTGACTTCTTTGTTTCCAATTAGTATCCCCTTGATCTCTTTTAGTTTTCTTATTGCTTTAGCAAGAACTTCAAGTACAATATTGAAGAGATATGGCGAAAGTGGGCATCCTTGTCGTGTCCCTGAGTTTAGAGGAAATGCTTCAAGTTTCTCTCCATTTACTTTGATGTTTGCTACTGGCTTGCTGTATATTGCCTTTATTATTTCCAGATATGGTCCTTGTATGCCCGTTCTCTCCAGAACTTTTAGCATAAAGGGGTGTTGGATTTTGTCAAATGCTTTTTCTGCATCTAGCAAGATAATCAAGTGGTTTTTTTCTTTCATCTCTTTATGTGGTGACTTCGTTGATGAATTTTCATATGTTGAACCATCCCTGCATTCCTGGGATGAAGCCTACTTGATCATGGTGTATAATATTTTTGATGTGTTCTTGGACTCGGTTTTCTAGTATTTTATTAAATATTTTTGCATCTATGTTCATGAGGGAAATTGGTCTGAAGTTCTCTTTCTTTGTTGGGTCTTTGTGTGGTTTAGGAATCAAGGTGACTGTGGCCTCATAGAATGAGTTTGGCAGTGTTCCTTCTGATTCTATTTTGTGAAAGAGTTTGAAGAATATTGGTATTAGCTCTTCTTTGAAGGTCTGGTAGAATTCTGTGCTGAAACCATCTGACCCTGGGCTTTTTTTGGTTGGGAGATTTTTAATGACTATTTCTGTTTCCCTAGGGGTTATAGGGCTGTTTAATCTGTTCACCTGATCTTGATTTAGCTTTGGTAGGTGGAATCTATCAAGAAAATTGTCCATTTTGCTTAAGTTTTCGTATTTGGTGGAATATAGATTATTAAAGTAAGACCTAAATATTCTCTGGATTTCCTCAATGTCTGTTGTTATTTCTCCCTTTTCATTTCTGATTTCGTTGATTTGGGTTTTTTCCCCTCTGTCTTTTCGTTAATTTGGCTAAGGGTTTGTCTATTTTGTTGATTTCTCGAAGAACCAACTCTTGGTTTCATTGACTCTTTGTACAGTTCTTTTTGTTTCTAAGTTGTTGATTTCAGCCCTAAGTTTGATGATTTCCTGTCTTCTGCTCCTCTTGGGAGTGTTAGATTCTTTTTTTTTCCAATTCATCCAGTTTGGCTATTAATTCGCTAATATGAGCTATCACAATTTTCTTTTTGAAGCTAACTTCACTTTTTAACTAGTTGATATTCTATTGTGTAAGCTTATTACATTTTCATTATCCACTCATCAGTTTAGGACAGGTCTTACTTCCTCACCTCCTGTTATAGGGCAGCTCCATTTAGACTAACACTTGTGTTAGGAGACCCATACGGTAGGTAGAAGGTTTCTGTGTGGTCTTTGCAGAGGTCTCAGGGTTAGTCATCCCTCCCAGAATCCCATTATTTCCCACACCATTTAACACTTCCTGCTCCCTTATTCTCCTTTCTTCTTTTATATCACCTTTGCTTTATTCCCTATTCTTGAAATCTACACATGGCCCCTTATTAGTTTTCTGACCTCTGTCAGTACTCCAGTCTAAACACACATGTATAAAGCTAGCATCCACATATGAGAGAGAATGTGATAGTTGTCTGCTGAGTCTGGGTAACTTCATGCGTAATGATTACTTCCAGATCCATCCATTTATCTGTAAATTTTATTTTAAATATCAAATAAAGTTTCACTGTGTAAATGTACCATGTTTTCTTTCTTTTTTTTTTTTTTAAAGATTTATTTATTATGTATACAGTGTTCTGTCTGCAGGTATATCGGCAGGCCAGAAGAGGGCACCAGATTTCATTGTAGATGGTTGTGAGCCACCATGTGGTTGCTGGGAATTGAAGTCATGACCTCTGGAAGAGCAGCCAGTGCTCTTAACCGCTGAGCCATCTCTCCAGCCCACCATGTTTTCTTAATTATACATCATCAGCTAATGAATATGTAGACTTTTTAATTTCCCGACTCTTGTGAATAGAATAGCATATGAATGAGTAAGTGTCTACACAGCAGGATCGAGAGTGTTTTGTGTATATGCCCTGTAGTATGTAGTACAGCTGGATCATATGGCAATTCTATTTCTAGTTTGTTGAGAAAAATCCAGACTTATTTCCAAAGTGGTTGCACAAGTTTAATTCCCACCAGTAGTGCCTAAGTGTTCCCCTTTCCCCATACCCATAGCTTCATCTGTTGTCATTTTTTTTTTTTATCTTATCTATTCTTCCTGGGGTAAAAGGAAATCTCAAAATTATTTTAATCCTAATTTTTCTCTATGGACATTGAACACTTTTTAGGTGGTACTATCCATCTGTATTTATTCTTTACAGAATTTTCTATTAGTTCTGTTACCCAGTTTTTCCTTGTGTTGTTTGTTTTCCTGATGTTTATGTTTTCAATTTTTGTATATTCTAGACATTAATCATCAGTCAAATTATAGCTGAAAAAGATTTTCTCTGATTCTGTGGGCTGCCTCAGATGTACAGCTTGGTGTATAGTTTCCTTTGTCGTACAGAAGGTTTTTAGTTCTTTTGTCTATTGTTGTAATTTCCTGTATTGCTAGAGCCCTATTCAGAAAGTCCTTTCTGTGACTGTATATTGAAGTCACTCACTACTTTTGCCTCTAATCAGGAGAATATTGGGTCTAATGTTGAGCACTTTCATGCATTTGGATGTATTTGGTTTCTGGATCACAGTCTACCACTGAGGAAAGTCAGGGCAGGGACTCAAGCAGGTCAGGAACTTGAAGGGGAACACTGCTTGCCCTCTTCCTGGCCTGCTGCTCATGGCCTCATGATTAGGTCACATTTTACAGAGCCAGGACCATCTGACTAGGAATGGCGCCATGGGCCCATCTGTAGCTGGATCATAACATCACATATCACTTAGTAATCTAAGCAATCCCCCCCACAGATATGTCCAGAGATCAATCTCAGGGAGACACTTTTTTAGTTGAGGGTTTTCCTCTCCAATGACTCTAGGCTGCATCAACATAACAAAGCACCTAAGACATTCTGGAAGAGTGTTATGAATAAGAAAGAAAATCTGAAGCATATGACAGAGAAAGAACAGTTCATTATATTTTCCTGTCTGTCCTCATCCCCCACACATCCGCGCACACATGAAGAGGTCGATCTGGTGATGGGACACACACTGCACTGTAGTCTATGCCAGGGACAAAACAGCAGGTAGGATTTATATCCCACCAAATCCAGAGAAGTTAGATATAAATTAGTGCATTTTAATCAATTTTTAAAAATATCTTTAAGAAAATAAACACAGAAAATTTAAACAGCGTAAGTTGGCTCAGAATGTGAAGATTCTTGGTGGGTCTCAATTCTCTGGTTTGCTTCTGTTTTATAACACAGATGAATGATGACTACTTTGATACACAACTGAGAATTCATTTGTTACCCATATCCACACAGAGCCATTCCAAGCATGATAGAAAAAAAAAAAAACTGGCAGCTGGAATATGAAATACCTCCAGTAGAGAAGGATTCTTTGTGTTTCAGTGATGACACACAAGGAATACTTTGTCAATCAAGGTAATGGACAAATTTTGAGCTTGTAAATAGATTAGTAAAAATCAATGGAAAAAGTAAAACCCTAGCCCATTTAGGGCATACGGCTGACAGTTACCTTGTGACAAATCCTTATTTTGATGTTTAGATCCACTTTATAAATAAATATCGAGTAGAAAAAGAATGCAAGCCAGCACTTCCTTTAAGCATTGACTTCTATCTGCATTATCATTCATTCTCATATATCATTATCATACCAGCATGCTGATAAGGGCTAAATATAGTTCAACAAGCTATTCCTCACAGCTGGGGCCATAGAAAGTCAGTATCTATGCCTGACAGAAACATATCGGCAAACTAGATAGTAGACAAACCAAAAGGCTTGGTTTATGTACTTTCTACTGTTAATCCTGTTAGTATATTAATAACGTTCCTATGCCAGATTGCTTTACTCTCAGCTCCATTTTGAAAAATGCCAGTCTCAATTACCATTTTTTTAATTTTTCTTTGTTGGAAAATGCTTTTAGAAGGGCTTAACATTAGCGTAAAATGATAATATTGGAAAATAATTATTATAACTAAATCATTTTGGTTTTGAGAATAATATGGCAATAAATAATTAAAAGAAACAACACAAATTTTAGTGTAATCAGTATAAACTGTTCCATGAACATTAGACAATAGTGGTTGCATTTAAAAATAAATACACAACTGGAAAACATAAGCCAAGGGAAAATAATACGACATGTTTACAACAAAGTCGTCAGGCAAACCCTGAGAGGAGATGTCAGAGGTCTGACTACCTAAATTGCCCTCCACTCAACACTTCTCTGGGGACTCACTAAATGCTTCCTCTGTCCTAGAAAGTGAATAATTCATCCCAGTCCAACTTCCCCTCACAGTCAACATGATACCAGAAGTGTCTTTGAAAGTTCACTGGTTTGTGAGTAATGATGGTACTCACAATTGCAGCAATGGGTAAAGCACACGTAAGGCCTCTGCAGACAATTAGCTGTTTCTAGACTATACAACAGCAGCATTGCAAACCATGAATGCAACTCTATTATCCAGGAGACATATTTTAAATTTTCAAATGAGGGAGATTAATTTCAATAGTAAAATATTTAATCCAAAGTAATCAAGAAGTTATCTTAAAGTATAATTGATATGCAATATTGGTAATATAGTGGCCATTTTTTCTAGTATTTAAAATTATGTTTCCTTTACATTTCAACAGAATACCTCTACTCTTCAACCTAACCCCAGTTCAAGGCTTATCATTCACATGTATCTACACTGGAAAATTCCAGTATAATTTTTAATGGCCTTAGATTATTATTACTTTTTTGATTTTGTATAAATTGCTGAAAATTATGCTTTATTACTAAAGATTAGCTGTAGTTTTAGAAGATATCAAATAGAAATAATATCTGAATAGGAGTTAGTGACTTAGCTTAGTTGTGGCATACATAGTTAGCATGCAAGATGGTCTAGACCAAACTCCTAACAAACAAAACACACACACACACATACACATGCACACACACACGCATGCACATGCACGCATGCATGCACACACGCACACACACACACACACATCTTTACTTTAAAGTATTCTAGTTTTGCTAATGCTGAATCTGAACATGATAAAGAAAATCCAGAAAACTGTCTCAAAGATGGAATCACAAGTCAATGATTTTTTTTCCATTTTTTAACTTTGATACTATAATATATCATTTCTCTCTTCCCTTTCTTCCCTCCAAACTGTCACCTATGTCCCTCATTGCTCTTGACTCTCATTCTAACTCATACCACCTTTTTCATGAATTGTTCTTTCATGCATATTAAATGTAACCAGGCCACTCCATATGTATGTTTTTGGGGCTGACCCTCTGTTATAGGACAACCAATTGCTATGATCTTTCTAGAAATCTATTTCTTTCTCTTTCAGTATTCCTCAGTTGCTTGTAGCTCTTTGAGGTTGAGGCCTCATGATCTTTCCCTTGTCCACTTTGGCATGTCTTGTTGTCACCCTTATTCATCTCAGGGTTATGCGTTCATGTTAGTGAAGCCATGGATGTAGCTTCTGACATTACTAGGAGATACAGTCACACAGCAAACTCTCTGATCCCTTTGGCCCTTACAATATTTCCCCTCCCTCTTCAACGATGCTTCCTGAGCCTTAGATTTTGGAGTTGTTTTGTAAATATACCCATGGAGACTGAGCTCCAGAGCTCTACATTTTGATTGGTCATGGTGTGGTTTTCTCTAATGGTGCATGTGTAACAAAGAGAAATTTCCTTGATGAAGGGTGAGGACTACAAATATCTGTGGGGTTAAACATTTAGAATGTAGTTAGAAATTGTGATCTTTCAGTAAATTTTTAGTTGGATGTTCTTCTGCAAGATCCATGACTTGACTACCCCAAATCACAGAAAAATACTAAATCCACACAAATTGGTTATTTTAAATCAAATAATCATGAAAAAGTCATTTGGCATAATTAAGCAATAAATTGTACTATTAACAATAATATAAAAGTAAATATTATTATTTCATGAGCCTCATTTTTCAGTTGTGGATATTTGTATTGGCTATTTACATATGTCGACTTGACACAAGCTAGAGTCATCAGAGAGAATGAAATCTCAGTTGAGGAAATGCCTCCATGAGCCTCAACCAGTGATCAAGGAATGGTCCAGCCCATTGTGGATGGTGCTATCCTTGGGCTGGTAACCCTGGGGTCGATAAAATGCCAGCTGAGCAAGTCATGTGAAGCAGGTCTAGTGGCCCCTCCGTGGCCTCTGCATCAGCTCCTGCCTCCAGGTTCCTGCCCTTTCTGAGTTCCTGTCCTGACTTCCTCCTGTGATGGACTGTAACCTGGGAAGTGGAAGCTGAATAAACCCTTTCCTCCCGAGTTGCTTTTTGTTCTTGGTGTTTTAGCAACAGAAACCTTAAAACAGTGTTAATGCCTATGGTATTGTTATCCTAGTCAGAAAATGTTTTTATGTGTCTGTAAATTTAATGTTACCCCCTATTTTCTCCTCTAACTGATTCATGATGTCAGGGCTTTGTGAAGATCCTTGGTCAAAGAACATCAATCCAGAAAAGAGGCAAATTACAAAATGGGAAAAACAACCTTTACAAAGCTATACATATGACAGAGGATTAGTGTCTAGAATATTCAAAGAACTAAATATATGAATATCAAAAAAAAACCCAATTCAATTAAAAATTAGGGACTGGAACTAAACAGAGTTCTCAAGAGCGGAAATACAAATGACCAAGAAATATTTTTTTTAATATTCAATATCATTAGCCATCAGAGAAATGTAAATTAAAACTACTGTGAGATTTTTATCATACTTCAGTCAAAATTGCTAAGATCAAAAGAAAACAAAAACCCAGACAATTAAACAAATGATAGCAAAGGCAGGCATAAATGTGGGGAAGGGGATCCTTACATACTGTTGGTGGTAGTGCAAGCCAGTGTGGTCAATTTGGAAATAATCATGGAGGTTCCTCAAAAAGTTAGGAATGGATCTACCACATGACCTAGCTCCACCACTCTTGGTACTGCATCCTACCACAGATAGTGTTCATTTCAGCTTTATTCATAACAGCCAAGAAATGGAAACAGCTGGGGAATATAACAACTGATAAATGGGCAATGAAAGTGTGATACTTTTGCACAATAGAATGCTATTCAGTTTAAAGAAAAATAAAATATGACATTTGTCTTTATTCAAAACCATGATTTCTAACCCAATCCATTTGCCTATGAGTTTTATAATTTTATTTTTCATATGTAGATGCTAGCTTTGGATCTTTAGATATGTTTAGACTGGAGTGTGGGTGGAAGTCAGGAAACTTCAAAGGGCCATGGATGGTTTTCAAAGGACAGAGGATAAAACATAGATGTTATGATGGGGAAAGGGGCATAATGGGACATAGTTTTTAATGGGTGGGAGGTGGAAAAACATGATAGGGAATACAGTATGGGGAGAGATAACTAGCATGAAAGTGATTCTAAAAAAGTACATGTAAACTTACTGTAGAAACAGCATATATATATATATATATAGATATATCTTCCATATATATATGTAGTTCAAATAAAGTTGCTCTATAAGGAAGTACAATGATTATCCCAAATAACATTGGCTATTAAATAAAAACAGAATATCATACCAGGTAAGGGCACATCTGTAATCCCAGAACTTTGGAGGCAGAGCCACCTCTATATCTGTGAGTTTGAGGACAGCCTGGTCTACACAGTGAGTTTCAGACCGGTGAAGGTTACATGGTGAGACCCTGTAACAATAACAAGAGAGAGAGAAAGACAAAGACAGACAGAGAGAGAGAGACCAGTGCCAGGTCTGTAAAACTCTGGAGCAGTGGTTCTCAACTCGAGGGTCATGACCCCTTGGGTTGATCAACCCTTTCACGGGGGTTTGCATAACAGAAATCCTGCATATCAGGTATTTACATTACAATCCATCATGGTAGCAAAATTACAGCTATGAAGTAATGAAAACAATTTAATGGTTGGGGGGGTCACTACAACATGAGGAGCTGTATTAAAGGATTATAGCATTAGGACAGTTGAGAACCACTGTAATAGAGAATAAGTGTCTTGAACATACACTAACCTATGGCTAGCTAAGCAATCTGTTGTAGGAAAGAAACTAATGCTGCTTTTTGCTAAGCAGACAGTAAATCTGCCCCTTAAGTTCTTATCTTTATCCATATAGAGTATTGCATCTCTCACCATTCATTACAAATGATTCTTTCTCAATGAATTGCTTTTTCTTTTTACAATAGAAGGTGATTAATACAGAGATCCACCAATCTGGTCAAGATGCAGAAAAAGTGACAGAACCTTGATTTCTCTTGAAGGGGACAGCTAAGCATGCATCCTCTTTCCAAGGCTCGAGGGTCATCATAGAAGGGGCACTAGAAAAACTGTAAGAATCAGAGGCAGTGGCCTGGCCGTGTGCCAGATGTGACAGGGGCATTGCACACATGGGCCTATGTAGCTATGACTGTATGCACAATCCTTGCATTAAATCAAAACAGCCAAAATACCAGTGTGGATTGGGAAGAAAAATTCCTCAGTGAGCTGGTGCCAACTTAGGATTGCTAGGGGAAAGGACAGACACAGTTTTCTTCAGAGATACAGTCCCGGAGAGGCTACTCATGCTCCAGCAGCTCATCGTACATCCGTAAACATGTCGGTAACACTAAGTGAACTAAGTAAATTTTTTATTATAACTTTTTTTCCAGTATCTTCCCTGTTTAGTCCAATGAAAGGCTCTTTTTCTTATAGCAATAAATACAATACAAAACAATAAGGAAACAATTACGAAAACTATAAAGTATGACATGCATTCCCAATGTCCAGTTCATATCTATTTGGCAACTAATAAGAATATTCTATTATCTATCTTGATGAGCTTAACGTTCTATATCTAACTCAATTTACAACCTAACTTGCATTACCAGCTTAAAAATATATTAGACCTAAATCAACCTTTTAATTCCTAAACTGCTTAAAACTTAAATGTGAGACTATAACTATCTAGTCTTGCAACACATCAGAGACCTGAGAAGGATAAATATATCTGATTATACAGGAAATGCAGAGTTAGCAGCTTCCAAAACTAAGAAATGACAGACAACTGACTGCCTGGACTGTCCCTAGTTTCTCTCTATAATGTTGGAGCATCTACCTTCAGTCTTTTGGCCCAGTATCTCTGACAGAAATTAATTATAACTTTTTAAGAAAAGAGTAAATAAAGTTTGAAGAGAAAAGTGGTCTGTTGGATAGGGAGAGGGTTGAAGGAAGAGAGGTCGAGAGTAGATTTGATTAAAATGCGTAATATGCGAATATATGTCTCTCAAACAATAAATAGTGGGATATAAAATAAAAATAATGTTCTTTACTGTTCTTGGATTTAAAAAAATGTTTTGACAAATATTGATATTTACTAATATTTTTCATTTGAGAGATATTTTACATGTTAACTATGTGAAGTATTAATACATTATTCACAGATCGACAAACTTTCATATGTTGTAAACCAATTTTATTCTTATTTTGTCAGGACTGCTATAAATCAGTGATGATAATTCAATTATTTTATCAGAAGTGTCATGAGAACATGCTTTAGATATTTGTAGAAAATGATAAATATATATGTCTACACACACACACACACACACACACACACACACATTACCTTATGTCTCAAACATTTTAGTGAAGTTGTCTCATAGAGAATTTACCATGGTTTCTACATCACCAATACTAGAAGTCTATTGCTGATTCAATTACAAAAATGCTGGTGTGATAGCCAAGAAAAGAGCCTTTAAATTTCTTCCATTTCCAAGCATGACTATTCAAATGGACAAAATTGTGTGGTTTAATTTCCTTCATATAATAAGCCAGAATACTGAATGGCCAATTAGAATTTATCTTTGAAAAGCAGAATTATAGTATAATTTAGAAAATGTTTGATATTTCTTCCTTGCTAAAAAAGTGTTTGTAAAGATTGGACTGGCACTTTAGAAATCAGTCTGGAAGTTTCTCATAAAACAAAAAAAAAAAAATAAGAAAAAGAAAAACTAGAAATGGATTTTTCATGTGACCCAGTGTAGGGGTTAGATAAATTAGATTTAGAAAATATATAGGAGTTTCTGATACTGTCTCTTAATTCGGGGCCTGAAGAGCATTATCAGCATGAAGTCAGCAAAAACAGGAAAGACTTAATAGACTGAAAAACAAGGTTGAAGTCAGGAAAACAGGAAAGACTTAATGGACTTGAAGAAACAAAGTATCTGGCCTGACATTGTTTTCAGCTGCTAAGTGGGTGGAGCCAAAATTAAGCTGAAACAGAGTTCCTCCTATCTAAGGACAGTGCATGGAGCCCAGAAGAAGAAGAGGCCCCTGATGCTAGAGAGCTCCAAGAGTCCTGCTGAAAAAAGGGCTGGCCATTGATGGCCAGCTCTCTCCCTGAAGCAGAAAGAAGCCAGTGAGCAAAGAAAGCCTGAGCAAGACACCAAAAGGCCAAGGACTGGACCCTGTGGCTCAGCTTTTGCCTGGAGGGGTTTGATCTGTCCGATCAGTGGCCTAGGGGAAACTGTGCCTGGCTTTAAGGACTGAGGCAGAGCAGCTGAGTTCCTGATTCAAAAGAAGTAAGTTGGCCTGCAGACAGCTGGGGTCTCCCACAGAGAAGAAAGCATGAAGCCTTATTTAAGGTGAGACTGCAATAACCAACTTACCCTGATGAACCTGCATCTGAGAGATCCAGAAAAAGGACTGCTAAGTGTGTTAAAGAATCTACGACAAAGACTGTGTTCCTGACGACTGAGGACCTGCCCCAGAGACTGTATCATTCTAAAAGGTTATGAAAGTAGTTGTTATAATTATCAATAGGTTTAGTGGATAGGCTAAAGGGGTCATAGTAGTTTATAGGATTAATAGTTAAGAAATTGTTGGTGTTTGTTATAAGTGAATTTAGTAATAAATAAATAAGTGTTAAATAATAATTTAAAAGTTCAGTTACAACCCAGCTAACCACTCCTAGGGATCTATCCCAAAGACTTTATAGCTGATCACAGAGACCTTGTATATTCATGTTCTCATGTCAACTCTGAGTCTATTTACAATGTCTAGGAAATAGAATCAACCTAGATGTCCATCAACTCACAAATGGCTGAGAAAAAATTCACACATACATAATGTAATATTACTTATATGTAAAGAAAACATGAAATAGTAAAACTTGTAGGTAAATTAATGGAGCAGGAAAAATAAATTATACTGATTTAGATAATTCAGGCCAGGAAGAATCTAGCTTTTAATCTTTTTTTTTTTGCATGCTAATCTTGGACTACAGGCGGAATCTGGGAAACAAGAAGAGGACCATTGGTACAGTAGAGGCATTGCGGGGGGGGGAGGATATTAGAATATAGAGAAAATGAGAGGAGGGAGGTAGAATATTTTGGGTGGAAATGTCTTGGCAAGAAGGTATGTGGGAGTATAGGGAAAATCAGGGAGCGAGGAACGACTAATCTAAAGAAAAGATGTATGAAAAAGCATATGAAACCCTACAATGTCACAACTCAATTAAAAACATAATTGAAGGAACAGTAAAATACATGTGATTTAAAAAGAGAGAGAATAGAATACTGGGAGCTGAAGGGTGAAGTTACAAGTTGGTGGGGATTTGGAGAAGAGGGGAGAGGGGTGGGTTAACTATTGCTAAGAATGCATGAAATGCCTTATTTAGACCTACTAATTAGTAAGCTAATTTAAAAATATAACTCAAAACACAAAACAGCAGTTCTGACAGAATTGCCCTCCACTCCAGACAAGACTGCTTCAAGAAAGCATGAGCTGCTAAATGAAAAGTTCATTAAAATCTGGTACCTCACTCACTATGAGTTATTGGCCCGAGAGACTCCAGGGGTCTCAAAAATAACATTGATTATTACCATGGCCCTCAGTTACCCACTGTAACTGCAGGATACTGTCCTGTTGCTGATGATACCACACACTTTACCTGCAGGACATAGAGAAATCAATCTCAAACCAACCAGGGAAGATCATCCTTGCTGATTAGCTATAGTTACTGGCATGTGCTACGCAGGTGCCAGGAAATGAAGGCATTAATGGTCTCAACCATTTGTTTACCCTGAATTCTACAATATCCACCAGCCAGGCAAGACACACTGCCTGTTGCAATAGTGGCACCACTTTCTGATTGGATGTGAGGTTTGCTCCACAGAAAGGAATTTCATGCCTAGTACTGTAATCTGGGCCAAAAGACAGAGGCTGTGGGTGCCACAGGCCCTACCAAAACAACTGCTATTTCTATTTCGTTAAATGGTCATCAGTATTTAGTTGTATCTTTTCTTCACATGTGTATAAATTTGGTCATATCTGTACTGATATGATACCAGGCTCTTGGGATGAAGGCTGTTTCTGAAAAATCATGAGCACAAATGGCAAAAGCACCTGTAACCGAACTTTTAAATTATTATTTAACACTTATTTATTTATTACTAAATTCACTTATAACAAACACCAACAATTTCTTAACTATTAATCCTATAAAATCCTACAACCCCTTTAACCTATCCACTAAACCTATTGATAATTATAACAACGATTTTCATAACCTTTTAGAATGATACAGTCTCTGGGGCAGGTCCTCAGTCGTCAGGAACACAGTCTTTGTTGTAGATTCTTTAACACACTTAGCAGTCCTTCTTCTGGATCTCTCAGATGCAGGTTCATCAGGGTAGTTGGTTATTGCAGTCTCACCTTAAATAAGGCTTCATGCTTTCTTCTCTGTGGGAGACCCCAGCCGTCTGCAGGCCAACTTACTTCTTTTGAATCAAGAACTCAGCTGCTCTGCCTTAGTCCTTAAAGCCAGGCACCGTTTCCTTTAGGCCACTGTTTGGACAGATCAAACCCCTCTAGGCAAAAGCTGAGCCACAGGGTTTAGTCCTTGGCCTTTTGGTGTCTTGCTCAGGCTTTCTTTGCTCACTGGCTTCTTTCTGCTTCAGGGAGAGAGCTGGCCATCAATGGCCAGCCGTTTTTTCAGCAGGACTCTTGGAGCTCTCTAGCATCAGGGGCCTCTTCTCTTCTGGGCTCCATGCACTGTCCTTAGATAGGAGGAACTCTGTTTCAGCTTAATTTGGGCTCCGCCCACTTAGCAGCTGAAAACAATGTCAGGCAAGATACTTTGTTTCAAGTCTATTGAGTCTTTCCTATTTTTCCTGACTTCAACCTTGTTTTTCAGTCTATTGAGTCTTTCCTGTTTTTGCTGACTTCATGCTGATAATGCTCTTCAGGCCCCGAATTAAGAGACAGTATCAGAAACTCCTATATATTTCCTAAATCTAATTTATCTAACTCCTACAGCAGCTTTAGTCTCAGTGCTCTTAGCAGGGTTGAAAACTGACCCCACTCCTAATTGTACATGCTATGTGGACTAATTGCTTTTTAAATTGTCTTCATTATGGCTAAGGTGATAGTCATTGGTATCTTAAACACGTCTAAGACCAAGTCACTGAAGGAGGATCTATAAGAGAAGAGATGTTCATGACCAGAGTAGCATTCTCAACCACACTGGGTCTTCAATGGTACCTTCTGAGACTGCTGTGGCTATGAAGGAATGACGCCAGTCAGCAGGGTAAACTGATAAAGGAATGTGAGAAAACAGTAAAAAGCATGCCAAGAATTAGAAACATGAAAGAAGTTCCCAAGAGCAGGACAGGTGTGGTAGAAGTTAGGTCTATTAGTGAACTGGTAGGCAGTTCAGATTAGCATCTGGAAGCACATGAGGAGGAGGCTGATGTTCCTTTAACCTGCTGAAATGGACAAAGCCACGTTGTGGCCAGAGGATATGCCCTGTTGAAGGGGCATGGCTAAGAAACTGAGCAAGCCATGCAGATAACATCTATTGTCGTGAGAAGCAACGGGCAGGACTGCTGGACAAAATGAGAAATCTCATGGACCCTCGAGACCTCCAAGGATCTCAAGATAATGCAATATATAAGCCAGAGAATTCCACTCAGTCTCTCTCTTCCTCCTGCCCTCACCCACTGAGAAGTCACACTGGAGAAGTGCATAGCAAGGTAATGCCATTTACAGAATTTAGACTGCAATAGCCCAAGGCAAAGACATGGCATAAAACCTGCTGAGAGAGAGTTCCTTGAAGGCATCTGTTTTGGGGCTCTAAAGTGTCAAAAAGGTGAGTAAGACTAGCAAAGTTTGTAAGCTGCTTGGAGAGGCTTTCAGCCATGAGGTTTGCCTGGGCCAAGGAGACCAATGGGTTGACTCTCAGCTGATGTAAAAAGTCAGCCTTAGTTGGAACAGACTGATTTTATAAACCAGCCATAATTTGTTGGTTGAAATAAACTGGCCTTGCAAACTGGCAAAGTTAGTGTCGAAAAGGACTGCCTGATGGGACTGCCATAAATCAAGTCACCCAGTACAAACCTACACTAAGAATATTAATATCCTTTTAAGAAAGTTAAAATAGTGTTAGTTAAGTGTTCTTAGATAGATTATAGAATATAGGCTTTAGGTTATAGGATTTAGACATTTCATGGGTGTTGTTGAGTACTAATAAATATATGTTTTTAAATAAAAATCTTCTGTTACAAATTGGGACAGAACAAAGTGTTTGCCTTCCTTTGTAGGAGGAAAGGGTTTGTGCTGACACACATTTGTTACTTACTGTAACTATATTCACCCAGGCACCTCACCTGAAAAACTACTAAAGTAAAATTAAAACTACTCAGAATTTAGCAAGAGTGTCTTGGCATAGTTCCATCCATTTGGCTGCAAATTGCAGGATTTCATTGTTCCTGATAGCTGAGTAATATTCCATTGTGTAGATGTACCACAGTTTTTAATCCATTCTTCGGTTGAGGGACATTTGGTTTGTTTCCAGTTTCTAGCTATTAAAAATAAGGCAGCTATGAACATAGATGAGGAAATTTCCTTGTGGTTCGGTGAGGAGTCATTTGGATGTATACCCAAAAGTGGTATGTATGGTTGGGTCCCGAGGCAGAGCTATTCCAAGTTTTCTAAGATATCGCCAGACTGACCTCCATAGTGGTTGCACAAGCC
Organism: Lophiomys imhausi; assembly: GCA_907164525.1. NCBI lineage: Eukaryota > Metazoa > Chordata > Mammalia > Rodentia > Muridae > Lophiomys > Lophiomys imhausi. Next base: position 429,869 of record CAJQZJ010000104.1, on the reverse strand, counting down.
TACACTCCCACCAGCAGTGGAGGAGGGTTCCCCTTTTTCCACACCCTCGCCAGCATGTGCTGTCATTTGAGCTTTTCATCTTAGCCATTCTGACAGGTGTGAGATGGAATCTCAGAGTCATCTTGAGTTACATTTCTCTGATGATTAAGGATGTTGAGCATTTCTTCAAGAGTCTCTCAGCCTTTGGGGAGTCCTCCTTTGTGAATTCTCTGTTTAGCTCTTTTCCCCATTTTTTGATTGGATTATTTGGTTTCTTTGCATTTAATTTCTTGTGTTCTTTGTAGATTTTGGATATTAGCCCTCTCTCAGATGTGGGGTTGGTGAAGATTTTTTTCCCAATCTGTAGGCTGCCGTTTTGTTCGAATGACAGTGTCTTTTGCCTTACAGAAGCTTCTCAGTTTCATGAGGTCCAATTTATTGATTGTTGATCTCAAGTCCTGAGCTGTTGGTGTTCTGTTCAGGAAGTTGTCACCTGTGCCAATGAGTTCGAGGATTTTTCCCACTTTTTCGTCTAGTAATTTTAGTGTGACCGACCTTATGTTAAGGTTTTTGATCCACTTAGACTTAAGTTTTGTAGAAGGTGATAAGTATGTGTCTAATTTCATCCTTTTACAAGTGGACATCCAGTTGGACCAACACCATTTGTTGAAGATGCTGTCCTTCTTCCATTGTGCCGTTTTGGCTTCTTTGTCAAAAATTGGGTGGCCATAGGTGTGTGGGTCCATTTCTGGGTCTTCAGTTCAATTCCTTTGATCTACTGGTCTGTTTCTATACAGTACCATGCTGTTTTACTACTATTGCTCTGTAGTACAGCTTGGAATCTGGGATGGTGATACCTCCAGATGTTTTTTTTTTTATTATAAAGAATTGATTTAGCTATTCTGGGTTTTTTGTTGTTTCATATGAATTTGAGAATAGGTTTTTCCAGGTCTATAAAGAATTGTGTTGGATTTTGATAGGAATTGCCTTGAATTTATATATTGCTTTTGGTAGGATGGCCATTTTTATTATGTTGACCCTACCTATCCATGAGCATGGAAGATCTTTCCATCTTCTGAAGGCCTCTTCAATTTCTTTCTTCAAGGATTTGAAGTTCTTGTTGTACAGGTTCTTTACTTGCTTGGTTAGAGTTACCCTCAGGTATTTTATATTGTTTGTGGCTATTGTGAAGGGAGTTGTTTGGCTGATTTCTTTCTCAGCCTATTTGTTTGTTGTATAGAGAAGGGCTTCTGATTTTTTTTTTTGAAATAATTTTGTATCCAGCCATCTTGCTGAAGGTGTTTATCAGCTGTAAGAGTTCTCTGGTGGAATTTTTGGGGTCTTTTATGTATACTATCATATTGTCTGCAAATAGGGATACTTTGACTTCTTCATTTCCAATTTGTATCCCCTTGATCTCCTTTAGTTGTCTTATTGCTCTAGCAAGGATTTCAAGTACTATATTGAAGAGATATGGCGAAAGTGGGCATCCTTGCCTTGTCCCTGAGTTTAGAGGTAATGCTTCAAGTTTCTCTCCATTTAATTTGATATTGGTTACTGGCTTGCAGAATCAGAAAGAACACTACCAAACTCATTCTGTGAGGCCACAGTCACCTTGATTCCTAAACCACACAAAGACCCAACAAAGAAAGAGAACTTCAGACCAATCCCCTCATGAACATAGATGCAAAAATACTTAATAAAATACTAGCAAACTGAATCCAAGAACACATCAAAACTATCATACACCATGATGAAGCAGGCTTCATCCAGGAATGCAGGGATGGTTCAACATACGAAAATCCATCAATGTAATTCACCATATAAATAAGATGAAAAAAAAATCCATATGATTATCTCGCTAGATGCAGAAAAGGCATTTGACAAAATCCAACACCCCTTTATGCTAAAAGTTCTGGAGAGAACAGGCACACAAGGTTGACCTTATTCTTAAGTTGAGCAACACAACCTGGGTCTCCACAAGTAGCAGAGGTTTTTGTTTGCTTGTTTGTTTTGTTTGCTGTTTTTACATACAGATTTTATCTTCTATATCTGTGTTAGCTTACAACTTTTTTCAAACAAAACTAATGCTTAATGTTCACATTAATATACAGAGTGGTAACTCATCAGCTTATATTCATCAAATCTGCTGGAAATAATTATGAATCACAATGACAAATATTTATAAACAAGAAGTCGTGTTTGCTTTAACAATAATTGTAAACCAGTATGATATTTTAGATGATGAAAATGTGTGGAAATAAAAAAATCATATTTCTTTCAACTATCTGACTTCAAGATATCTAAAACAGCATGCTCTTTGCATAAGGACATGAGAACCAATGCAAAAGAATTTACAGATTAGAAGTAAAAATGCATACCCATATAAAACTTGTTTAAACTAAGGATCCTAAGAATTTTGTAAGAAAAATATGAGCCTTTTCAGATAATAGCCTTGGGGAAAATTGAATATCCATGTGCAGAAGAAAGAAGGTAGATCCATCTCTCTCACTTGTTACAAAGGTTAACTCAAAAGGTGTTAAACATTAAATGCAAGAACTGTAAGAATTAAAACTCTAAATGAAACCTTCTAGAGGAAATGTTTCACTTTAGTGGAATGGGCAAGAGTTTTTTTTTTTTTTTTTTTTTTTTTGCTTGCTTGCTTATTTGTTTATTTTAAGGGGCATTAGGGGGCTGGAATACCAAACACAGGAAGTAAGTTTAAAACTAGGCAAATAGGATTAAGTCAAACAAACAAATCAGAGGAAACAAGTAAGAGAGCAAATGTGAGAAAATATTTTCAAAGTATACTTCTGACCAGAGGTTAATATTCAGAATATAGAAACAACTTCAAATCCTAAATAGCAAAAATAAAATTTAAAAATGCCAAACAATAGAAAACAGATCTCAATAAATCTGCAATAGATGTAAAATATCTCAACAAACCTTTCCGAAAAGTGCATAAATTACCAACAGATAATATAAAAATATTTAATATCAGGAGTTATTACCAACTGTACATTAGCATTAAAACCAGAATGGGATAACACCCAGCTAAGAATGGATATTCTCAAAGAGAGAGAGTGAGAGAGAGAGAGAGAGAGAGAGAAAGAGAGAAAGAGAGAGAAAGACTAATAATATCAAATGATGGAAGGAATGTGAAACATCAGAGTGGGTGTCAGTTATTATCCCTACTGTAGAAAATTGTGGATGTTTCCATTGAAAATAGAAGTACCACATAATTCAATTCATAATGTAGATAGTCAAAGAAAATGAAACCACCCATCAATGAGGCAATAGTATGTGCCAAGGTTTATAGCACTATTTATATAATATCTGAAAATGGAAACAAAATAATCCATCATCTTATCAATGGGAAAAAAGTGGTCTATATATCCAAGAAATTCTATTTATAATAAAATGTTATTAAAATAAATATATGCTGGGTAGACCAGATGACTCAGCAGTAAAAGTGCTTAGCACTAAGGCTATTGACTTGGGTTCAATTCCTGGAACACATGTAAAAGTAGAAGGAGAGAATTGACTTCAGGAAGTTGTCCTCTGACTTCCAACCAGTTGTTGTGGCACACACACACACAAGCATAAACACACAATTAATTAAAATATTTTAAATTGTCATCTTATCATTCACAAGAATACAGAACAGAAAATCCTAAATTCAGAGAAGTAATTCAGGTACTGCAAAACAGACACTGTAAGACACTTACATATGGAAAATAAAAATAAAAGGTGATCTTGGGGTGGGGAAATGATTAAAAGAGCTTCTGGATCTTCTAAGGGCTCCAAGTTCAACTCTGAAGATACTATACACTTTGCTTATTCCAGAGAGGATAGACATAATTCTCAGGGATAAAGATTAGAAATGAGGGATAACTGTCTATGATTTAGCAAGAAAAATATAGTCATAACAACATTTCTTCATTTTTTAGAATTAATACTGTATGTTGAAGATGCAAAGCAAGAATTTGCTCAGCACAGTGCTTCCATGTGTCTTAGGTAGTACAGAGACAAATTCCAAGCACATAAATTAAGATGGGTGAAATAAAAATGTAGACAATTCTGCATGAATTCATGAGTTTTTCAGCTACATTTCTGGAGCAAAACATACAAAGAAGCTCATGAAAATTAAAGTAAGAGTCTACACACGGAAGCAGAAATTCAATAATTTCAAATTGCATTTTACAGTGGCAACATTAACTATTGTATTTTATTCTGTAGTTTGAACTCACAAATGGACATTCACTAAAACCCATAAAATATCTTTCTTTTAGGGAAAATTTGAGTGAAAGAAAGAACTTGAAAACTGCTCAAGTTGGTTTGAAGAAATACTCAAAAAACAAGGAGTATTTTAAGAGGCATAAGTAGCAATAAAGAATATGCAGATCACACAAGGTGGTGCAGAGTGGTACATGGAGTCTCAAGTTACATTTCTCAAAGTATTCAGGTGTGAATTTGGGCAACATTTTAGAATACCTAGGGGAAGTGTAAATTGTGAGACCTCAGGAACCTAGAGGGGAACTATTTGGGTTACACATGCAAAAAGTGCTAAGATAAGTTCTCTGAATTTCTGAAATAGCAGATACATTTTATCTTACTTTCTGTTTGGTGACTCAGTTATTGAAATTAATAAAGAGGCGGACACCATTTCTGTTAATGCTAGTATTCACTAGCCTATCAAGTGAGATCTTACAAGAACAAACTTTATTAAAAAAATACAGCATAATTTACTTATTTCCAGTCAGAAACCCATAATATTCTATAAACATTTTATCACATATTATTTCAGAAACCAAGGAAGAAGTAAGAGAGATGTAAAGTTGTAATTCTCCTTTGGTCAGAAAAATAATACTTCTTAATTCTACTTATAGATGTTTCTTGGATAAGGTTCACTAAAGCCCTGAAAAGGGACTTTTGTTTAGAAACAGTAACAACAAATCTATGTTGTTTGTTTGACAATATGTTTTTTCCAAATTCTATAACTATAAAAGAAAAACACCGTTATAAAATGATTATTTAGCCAAAAATGTGTGCTTTTCCTTAGCTGTTGAAGTCTGACTTTTTGGGTTATGTCAGGGCAAGCAAACTTATGATTGCATTAATTTAATAATTTTTCAATAGAATTAATTCACTCTTGTAAGTCACAGGAAGCATAGGTCCTAAGAACAGATAGCTAAGACCATTTAACACATGATTATATCTGTTAACTCACACTGACAAAATATAGATGAAGATCTAATGGAAACTATTAAAATAAACTCACGTACAACTAAAACACCCGGCCTTTCATGATTAATACTTGGAAATAGAATCAGGTTCATTTCCCCCAAGTAATGACTGTACTATTGAAATTTTACATTAACATTTACTGAGCTTAAAGGAAATCTCATAATTTTAAGAAATTACTCTAATTTTCAAAAATGTAAACAAGTGAAAAATAAAGGAATAAATGATGGTACATAACTTCCCTCATGTACGTTTTCACAGGTATTCACATTGCTGTGTTGTATTTTCATTAGCTGTGAAGAAGGCTTCTTTTGCTTCTTGCCACATCACAAATGTTCCATCTCTCATAGGGAGCACTTTAACAAACATAACTCCATGTATACACAGGCACTGTTATCTATTTATGGATATTAAGACTGATACAGACAGAAAGGCAGGTTATTTTTAATTTCTCAATGAAGTCAAGAAAGTTTTGCTTTAAAGGAAAAGATAAGAATTTAGGTAAATTCTTGACTAAATATCTTTAGTCAACCTCTGTCATTTTAAAAGATCCTTGAAATACTTGTTAATTTATGTGAATTTGTAAATATGCAAAAGACTGTCTTATCTTATTTGGAATATGATTGGACCCACCCATAAAATATTCGACCCAAAATTTGTCCTGCCTACAAGATGTGCAGGGATAAAAATGGCACAGAGATTGAGGGAATGGCCAACCAATGACTGGCCCAACTTGAGACCAACTCCATGGGAGAGAGCCCACCTCAGAGAGTATTAATTCTTCTGTATTCTGCTATGCTTGCACAGGATCCTAGCATAACTGTCTTCTGAAAGGCCTCACCCAGCAGCTGATGGGGAACAGATGCCGAGAATGAAAGCCAAACAACAGGCAGAGATGGTGGAGTCTTGCCGAAGAATGGAAAAAAGGACTGAGGGAGCCAGAGGGGTCAAGGACACCACAAGGAGACCTACAGAGTCAACTAACCTGGGCCCGTGGGAGCTCACAGAGACTAAACCACCAACCAAGGGGCATGCATGGGATGGACATAGGCCCGCTGCACATGTAGCAGATGTGCAGTTTGTTCTTCATGTAGGTCCCCTAACATTTAGAGAAGGAACTGTTTCTAAGTGTTGCCTTCCTCTGGATCTCTTCCCCATCGCTTGCCTGCCTTGTCTGGCTTCAGTGGGAGAAGGGTGCACTAAGTCCTACCTGACTTGATGTACCAGGTGGGTTGGTACCCATGAGGGTCTCCCCTTATCTGAGGAGAAGGGTAGGTGGAATGGGGAATTGTGAGGGTGGGACTGGGAGGAAAGGAGGGAGTGGGGCTGTAATCGGACTGTAAATTAAATTAATTAATTCATTCATTCATTAAAAAGAATGGGCACAACTGAAATCAAATGTGAAATTATTATCCATTTGTATTTCAATTATCTTTGATTAATTAGGATTAGAAGAAGGAACCAAGACTATGTCAGGAATAGTCCTAATATACTCATTATTTGGTTTTTCACACTGGATAGATGTGTCATAACCAAGGGATATGTGGCCTCTGCTCTATCAGATTGTGAGGCTCAGACATGAACTACATACTTAAAGCATTCAATAACAGTATAATTCAGTTCAGATCAACTAATATGACTCTAAGTGTAGCAAAAGCTTTTCCATTTTGCAATTGACTAGAAATTTTGTAGCACATTTTGTACACTACTAATAGTTCAAAACAACAAAACAATATAGTCATTCTATTAACTGAATGAACTAAATGGAATACAATGCTTATTTTAAAAATATCTTCCATGGGATCTGAAATCTTCTTAGTGTTTTCTGACCTATGTCCAATTCAGTTAAATCTAATTTAACAAATGATATTTAGCTCTGATGGATATGAATAATGCATTTTGAAAACATTAATTTCTAAAGTAGTATAGAACATACTTTGGGTGTTTTCACTAATTTTAAAAAGAAAATCCAGCTATTCAGAATCATAAGTGATACATTCTCTTCTCCTCAGTTTGTACCTCTCTGTTTCTTTGATTAAGGCTTCACATAACTAACCAACCATAGGAATAAGGAAAGCCTGAATGACTAATGTCAGCATGACAGCCGAGAATAAAACAAAGCATCCAGGAAGAAATGTACTGAGCTATTGTGAGGCTTATATATGATAATTTATGTCAAAGTATTTAGGAAACCGAAGCAGTGGTAATGCAAGGTGTTACTGTTATATGCTTGTAACTCTGCACTAGAAGCATGGTAACCAGACCTCTTGTAAGGCAGCATTATTAGAAAACAATGGAGCTAATTCTAATGATCCATCCTTGTCTTTTGTATTTGAAACACTAAGCAAAATGAGCAATCATTAAAAATATTCTAATAAAACTCACAGACACCCAGAAACTTCTCCACTGAAAAGAACACATGCTTTCATTCTGTCTCTGTGCAACAGAAAATGTTTTGTTTGTAAAAAGTAAAATATATTTTTTAAATGTCTTTCCTTTGTTCTTTCAAAAAGTTAAATGGAAGGGAGAAATGAGGAATCAGAAATCAGGATAGTTTTACTTCTAGTTTTCTACATAAACATATGTGGAAAGCACCTCTTTCTGCATTACAAATGTATCCAAAGTGCCACTTTAGAAAGTTTGGTAGATTAAAACATTTAGGTACATGCCACTGATCTGAGTATGTAATGTGTCCAAATGAATCGTAAAAACAAAACAGTGTTTTAAAGTTCCCTCTGTGTTTATCAGACTGTCATAAATGAGTATTACCTGATCATGCATTCGCCATTTTGGTTGTCTTAAAAGATTCTGTTTATTCACATGAAACCCTTACAGCTTTTCACCACTGTTTGGAAGTCCTCCCAAGCCCTTCATTAGTGGCTTTTGTGAAAGCATCTGCCATTCTGGAGTCCCTGGGAGTCCCTGGCAACCTGCCATAGTTTCTCTGTTTTGGTCATGGAACTTTTTTGGTACCTCACAACACCTTTACCAAACCCAATGGCCCCAAACCAGTGACTCAGCTGCTTCCCCTCTCACCTTCATCAGTGGTATTTGACTTATTAGAAAGAAAATTATGGATTTAATTGTTCTGTAGGGAAGCCTACAGAACAGAGAGCAGAAAGATTGCAAGACCCACAGGGGATGGAGGAAACCAAGAAAATACGGCTTTCTAAACACAGCAGAACTAACGTACATATGGACTCACAGAAACTGAGAGAGCACAGGGAATGCACAGATCTAAGTCAGAAGGGGTCCCAGTGCTGAGACAAGAAGTGGGTACAAGTCCATCTGTAACCCAGAAACTATCTCCGGTTGATTTTGCTCACAAATAGAAATCATTTCTTTTCAACGAATATACAAACCACTCTTAAGGCCAGGCCCTATGTCTAGCAATAACTACCCAACAAAGGCATTTTTGGAAGTTAATTTTATCCTACAGGTCTTTGCATATGTAATACAGCTTCCAATTTTATGTTTTTGTTTCCTTTTTTTTGTAAAATTTCTGTGTGTACATCTATGTTTCTTGTTCTCTTTCTTCTTTTTGTTTATTTTATCCTTTTTTCTGTTTGTCTTATTCTTGCTTGTTTGTTTTTCTTTTGTCTTATTATTATTTTAGATGTGCATTTGTTCTCTAATGAGAAAGAAGAACAAATAGTAGGTTTGGATGGGGGATATGATTTGCAAGGAGTTGGAGAAGAAAAAGAATATATTGCATGAAAAAAATCTATTTTCAAATTTTAAAAATAGAAAAAGAGGAAAGTAAATGAAATTCTTCCCTATGGTACAATGACATATCTATTCTTACATAAGTCTAGTCATTCTGCCTACATTCTACAGAAAAGTTTCTGAGATTATTTTAAAGAACCAGACTTTTTGTTGCTAATCTATCAAGGACACCCACTAGTACAGATGCACTGCGTAATCACTGCATGTTACATAAGTCGGAATATCTGTTATATGACACAGAGGCAACCACTATCCTCATTTTATAGCCACAGAGTTCAAGGTTAAAAAAGGTAACAACTTTTTTTGAGAATCAGTTTGTGAGTTAGTGTTGGACTCAGGATCCACTGGGTATTTTGACCACAGAGATGGTTATATTGTCCCAAGTGATCTTCAAGGGACCACACAAAGATTCTGCAGGCTTTTGTCATGGTGTGGAACTTATTCCCATCAGTATTATTTGAAAAGAAGGGACTTATTTCTAACTCCCATGGCAGTCCATTAGATACTGGGAGTGACAAATGCAGCCTTTTTCCTTAGGGCCTATAGTGCTGAGCAGTTTCATGTACTTGTCACTAAAGAATTACCGAATGTGTAATTAATTAATTCATTAATCTTTTAAAAAAAAAGGCAAAGTTAGTAAATTGATTATCCTTGTTTCACAGTGAAGACCTGAGGTATGCAGGGTTACAGAGCATATCTGTAGCAGGAACGCAGTGGTCTCTCTTCTCTTCCTTATCCTCAGCAGTTCATCAGACAAACTTTTAGTCCATGTAGTAGAACTAGCTAGCTGTTTCATCTGTAACTAAATATCATGAATTTAAATTAAAAATCAAATATAAGTTTAATTTATACCATCTATTCATTGGATTAAGTCTGAAAAAGTTATGAAGTGGAATAATACATTCTCTAGTTTTGCCCATGTATGTTTACCACGTTGAATGAGTGCTGTCACATGATGGTAGCTGAATGAGTTAATCCAACTAAATGAAGATAAAGACCATTACCCATTTCTTTTAATTGAGTTAAGCAAGCTTTATTTTCTGTCAGACAGGGCTATCTCCCAAGAGTACAGTTTAAGAAAATAGCATTTTCCACAGGACAAGGTGGGGTTTATATTAGCCTCAAATTGCAGGGTTTCAAGGGGTTTTGGTTTCATAGAAACTTGGCAGAACATTTCAAAATTATTTAGCAGTACATCATATCAATCAGGATGGCAGTAAGGGTATAGGTTGGAGAACATGGAAAATTTTTTAAAAAAGTCAAGATATGGTCAAATGAAAATTTTACAGAAAATAGGTGTGAATTTATTTTGACCTTGTAACAAGATGGCTTTTAGTCTTAAGATTGAGTCAGGCTGGCCCATCAAATACTTCCTTCGTTTTCATTACTGAGTGTAATTTCAGTACAGTCATAAATGTTGTTGATGAGGATTGTACCATTCCATTGTACAACAGCACAATGGACTTGGTGAGGTGATTTGGTGTGTGAGTCACCAAATCTGAACTAGACCAAAGTGTCAGCTCTATTAAATATTATGATTTGTGTCTCTAAGTAAGTATTTTAAGTTTATTGGTTTTGTTTTGTTTGTTTTTAATTAGGGAAATGGAGGTGGTAATTGTTGGGGAAGGTCTAATACATTGCTTCTGATAGGAGGACTTCCATGCTGAGATCTGGTTACAGCCCCTTCTGAGGCATTCTCTTGATTGGTTAATAAAAGTTGCTGATGGCCAATTATCTGGGCAGAAATTTATGCAGAAAGTGAGAAAGTGTATAGGAAGGCAGGACTTCCTGAGATGGAAACAGAAACCCTGCATTTTACACAGAGGAATCTCTCTTTCCACCAGGAGACATGGAAGGAGATACACAAGTCTGAGAACACTGAAAGGTAATAACAGGCCACATGACAGTTTGGGATTAGGTGATCCGTGTTAATTTAGATTAGCTAATTGAGAGTCTGCTCAGCTAAGGGCTAAGCACTGAAACATTAAAAGGTCTTGGTGTATTTAATTATTGGGGAAGGGGCTGCAGTGGTCTAGAGGCCACAAGTCAAAGCAATCCAGGCCATTGGCCTCCCATCAAACACCAGTGGCTCTTCATCCAGGCCACTGGCAGTTCCTCTGGTTTTATATAAAAGTTTATTGTTACTAATAAGTATCCTGTAGCTACCCTACCAGCTTTGCTGCCAAACCAAACCAGCAGGTTGTCTGCCCATATATTCAGGTTTCTAAGGCAAGTCAGGCCTGCCTATTTCCCGCCAGGCCGCTGACTGCTCTGCCAGGCGACCAGCTGCTCCAACGACCTAATATAGCAACATATCGCTATTAATGAGGATACTTGTTAATAGAGTTTGGGATGCAGGTGGTGAAGGCCACCCTTGGTCCAGGGCTTTTTCCCCAGAACAAGTCAGGCCACCAGTTAAGGTGAGCCAGGCCACCAGCCAATATCCCACCAGGCCACCAGCTACCCCACCTGCCTAATATTACAGTTTATACTTATTAATAAATACAATTGATAATTAAGTTGCAGTTTCAGGTGGTTCTCAGTGATGGTAAGGCATTATGGGTAATTTTGTTTTCAAAACTATAGAGGAAACTGAAGATTTTGAAACTATGACACCAATTGTTGGCAAAATGGCAATGTTTACTTCTGACTTCTATACTGTTTTTCAATCAGATAGGATGTTTTATGCTGTTTGCTTTTTTCTCCTTTATTGGTTTATCATAAGAAGCTTGCTACACTATTAGAAAGTATTGAGGCACTTAAGAAAAATCAGCCAGGGCAGGTGAATGGAACTGAGAAAATGCCACTTTCTTTCCTAGCTAGGTCTCCACAGCCACTGCGGACATCAGTAGAAGACCGAGTAGGTGATAGTGTTAATGTGGAACCAAGTGCGCCCCAGAGGAGGTGTGTGTTACTACACAGTCACCATCAGCTTTTCCAGTTATGTTTCAATTTAGGCCTGGTAATAATGACGGTCAATTCAATCAGGAGTTAACATGGTGTCCAGTAGACATTTTGGATTTAAAGCAATTTAAGGAGTCCATTGTTTCTTATGGAATGCATTAATCATTTGTTAAGCAAATTTATAGCAACAAAATATGGCAAGGGGAATAAATGTCATAACCAACCAAATGTTTGGCGAGGGACCTTATGCTGACATATGGTTACAGACTCAATTTGAAGATGTTGTGATAGAATAATGTCCTGTTACAGCTCAGCTCTGAGAGCTTGGGATATGGTTGCTGATGCTGGGAAAAGGTTTACTTCATTTACTAAGATAATACAAGGTCCTCAGGAAACCATCTCAGACGTTTTAGGGAGATTGATCAGCTGCGGAGAGAGATGCAGATAACCCTGATTCCACACAGAACTTGATAAATGCCTTGGTGTATGAAAATGCAGATGCTAAATGTCAAAGGGCAATTAGACCATTGAAAGCTCGAGGAGCCCCAGTAGATGAATGGATAAGAGAAACAACTGATGTTTGTTTTCAAGAGGATCAGGCTAATATCATAGCACAAGCTGTTGCTAGGGTTCTTAATGAGTGCTTTAAAAATGGTGAACTTGGTCATTTCCAAAGATATCATAAGGCTGAAACCTCCAGAACTCGAAATGACAGGTGCTTGGACTCTGCAGAACATTGTCATAAAAGGGAACAGAACGAATGGTTTCTAATAACAATAGAAGGTCAAGGCCTCCAGGATTTTGTACTTGCTGTGGTAAAGGTAAACACTGGGTTCCAGGATTGTAGATCTAAAACAGATGTCAGAGGTAACCCCTTGCAGGGAAATGAGGGGAGGGGCCTACTGGTACAAGGCCCCACAGCAAAACCTATGAACCATCGCCCATCAGCCAACCAGAGGGAAATTAGCAGTCAGGAGGAAGAACAAAATTAACTGTTCCTGATATTTTGCATGCTAATGAAGGTAGTGAAGCTTTATATCTGGCCACAGATGAGTCTATTATATTATCCAAAATACATGAATGTTCTAAGTTAACCACTGGTGTTTATGGTCCTTTACCATCAGGGACAGTAGGATTAATGTTTGGAAGAAGTGGATTAACTTCTCAAGGATTTACTGTGCATCCAGGTATTATAAATGGAGATTGCAAGGAAGAAATTAAACTTATGTTATCAATAAAGAAAGAGATGAAAATTAATGCAGGATATGGAATTGCTCAGTTGCTGTTGTTACCTTAAATCAAGGGCAAGACTGCTTGAAAAGAAAGAACAGGAGCATTTGTGAGTATTGGAAAACATGTATATTGGCAAACAATGATAAATGATAAGAGACCAAAATTAAAAATGCAAATGAGTGGAATTGAAATATAAGGCTTGCCTAATTACCTCTGTTGTTTTGTATTGTATTTATTATTATAAGAGAAAGATCCATTTGTTGGACTGAAAGGGGAAACTGTAGGGGGAAATAAGATATACCTTAAACTTAAAAAAAAAAAAAAGGGAAAAGGATGGGAGGTTGAGGGTGGGAGGGTGGGACTGGAGGGGGGAATAGGGAGGGGACTTCGATTGAGATGTAACTTGAAGAAATAAAAAAAAAGAAATATAAGGCTTGCTTGACATAGGAGCGGATGTCACTGTCCTCTCACAGGAGTCTTGGAATCGAAAATGGCCATTTCAAAAGGTTCCTACATATCTGCATATGTATCTAATAAAATGAAACAATTCCTTGAATATTATAGTATAAAGCATGATACTGGTACACTATCCTACAGGACAAACAATTTTAGAGAGAGCTAATCGTACCTTAAAAGAGATGCTTTTTAAACAAAAGGGGAAATTAAAGAATCCCAGGGATAGATTACACAATGCTTTGCTAACTTTAAATTTCCTAAATGTTGGTGAAAAAGGTACTACTGCAGCTGAGAGACATTGGGTTATACAAAAAAAAAAAAAAACAAACTCAAAAACCTGAAGAATTAAATCAACCAATATATTATAAGGATATTTTAACTTTAGAGTAGAAACTTGCAATGGTTTTAAGATGGGGACATGGTTATGCCTATGTGTCTACAGGGAATGAAAAAATGGGGTTAACAACAAAACTTATAAAGATTAGATCTGACCAGGGAGAACCTCCTATTAGCTGAGACATGAGTGTCTTCACATGGTAAGACAAAGCTATTTTATTAACTGTCTTGTGTTCATGATATTCCAATCTTTCATCTGACATGGATAGAGTTTATGCTTTAAACGGACTTACAAAGTTGTTCTATGCCTTTCACTTCCTCAAATTTAGAGCAAAAAAATTATTTTCAGAGCCAAGGACTGAATGACAATAATGACAAGACAAATAGGCCAGAAGATTCAGCCTAACATACTGTTTCAATCACTGTTTTCTTAAAAGTTTTGCATGCAAATCAATTTTAAATGTGATAGCCCAAAAGTGTTGGATCATACAGAAACTGGACAACAAAAGCTATAGCTAACTTTCCCGGGAATTGACCAACATCTCAATTTTTAAAGGGTACCCAAAAATATTTACACCTCCATTCCCAAGAGATGGGATAGTAGTTTTTGTTGTATGGTGTGTTATGTCATGATTGTTTGTGATGAATGGATATATGATATGTGTTGTGAAAAAAATAAGGGTTGGATTCAGGGATTTTCTTCTTTCTCTCACTCTATTCTTTGTCTCTTTTATCATTAAAAATTTAAGATTATTTTGTTATACAAATAGATATTGATAGAAATTTAAGATTGTTTTGTTTTAATAGATATTGATAGAAAGTTAACATTATTTTGTTTTTCATATACTTAAAGATATATTTAGTTTTAAATTTTCAAAATTTGTCTTGAAAGATAAATTTTTTTCTATTGCCAAAAAACAATTTTCCCTAGGAAATATATTATATGACAAATAAGAATATGCTAGAGCCAGGGTTAGGGAAGGTTTCTGTTCTTATCTTTCCAGGAGAATAAAATCTTCCAACTAAAGGGTCCTGAGATCACTGGACAACTAGAAACTGAAAAAAATAGATCATACACCAAAGAAGACAAGTAGCCCAAATGATCAAGCCTCAATGGCTGTTCCAGAACGGGCTTCAGTAAAGTCCTGAACTTTCCCATCCAAAGTCCAGCTTCAGACCACAAACTGCTCAGGACATTCAAATTGCTGAGCACATAGAGACTGGTTAATAAATGTTACTATTAAATTGCTCAACCATTTTTTCCCATTTATTTTGGCCCCCAAACAGGTTTTCTATATCCCAATTCAGCAGGAAGCAATTTTAAGAGAGTGACGCCCCATTCCCAAAAAGTGGGGTGGGTGATTCTTTGGTCATTTGATGGGTTATAGATGTTGTTTAGTGGGAATGGTTACAAATTGTCATATGGTCTTGTTAAACAAGGTATAGGAGGTTAGGCTCAAGGATTTCTCTCCTTTTCTTTTCTCTATCCTTCTTTCTCTCTTATGTAGGAGAAAGAGGGGGCATATAGGTATATAACATAGAAATGACAAGATAAAAGGATAGATATTGAATCTATTCCTATAGATCTTTGTTATTAATACAAAATTAAGGTTATAGACATGAGAATTATAGAAAAAAGGGTAGATTATTGAATCTACTCCTATAGATCTTTGTATATTGATACAAAATTAAGGCTTTATTTTTATTAGGTATTGTACCTATGTAATTCTTGAAAATGCAATGTGAATTTCTAGTCCTTTTGACAGCAACTATCACAAACTGTTTAGGATAATTAAGAAATGCAAGTTGATAGTCATGCAAATTTGTGATTTTTAAGAATAATTAAATTAGTTAATCTCAGATATTATCTAAGTTAATCAGATATTAAGTTGTTAGAAAAAAGCAACATTTGCTTACTCAATGGAGATGGATAGATGGTTTTAAAAAAACCTCAAGAGAACTGCAGAATATGGCATTTAAAGATATTTTTATTATTAAAAAAATTCTTTGACATGAGACAGTCAGTTCCTGACAGCTCCCATTGGATTTGGAAAGAGACAATGAACATCAAAAAAAACCTCATCAGGAGATAATTCCTTCTAGGAAACAATGCCCCTCCTCTCTCAACAGATTATATACAGTCCAAAGATGGACCAAAGTTTCAATGCAGGTAAGTCAGTGTCCTGATTCTGAAGAGACAGAGTGGGAAAATCCTTCTTATTTCCTGCTACACAATTTAGTCTGTGAGATATGCTTGGACAGAAGGCTGAAGATGATGCTCAATGTTATAGAAACTGGGGACTGTCTAGGCAGCCAGTTCTCTGTCATTTCATAGTTTTGGAAGTTGCTTATTTATCCTTCTCAGGTTTCTGATGTGATTGAAAACTACATAGTTATAGCCTCACAATAAGTTTTAAGCTATCTAGGAATTAAAAGAATGTTTTAGGGTTAAGATGATTTTAGTTAATAATGTACATTAGAATGGAAGTTGAACCTTAAACTCATCAAGAGAGATATATAATAGAATATATTTCCTAGTCGACTGGGTAAATACATATGGACTGGACATTGAGAATGTATGTCACACCTTTTAGTTATCATAATTGTTTTTAGTGTATTTATTGTTACTGTATTGTGTTTATTGTTAGAAGAAGAGGAGCTTTTTGTTAGTCTTAAAGGGGGGAGATGTTGGGGAAGGTCTAATAACATTGCTTCTGGTAGGCTGATTTCCATGCTGAGATCTGATCACTGCCCCTTCCGAGGTATTCTCTTGATTTGTTAATAAAAGTCACTGATGGCCAATTAGCTGGGCAGAAAGTGTATAGGAAGGTGGGACTTCCTGAGATGGAAACAGGAACCCTGGATTTTACACAAAGGAATCTCTCTTTCCACCAGAGACATGGAAGCAGATAGACGTGTTTGAGAGCTCTGAAAGGTAATTAATAACAGGCTACATGGCAGTTTGGGATTAGGTGGTCTGGGTTAACTCAGGCCAGACTTGTAAGAATCTAGGGAAACTTACCCCAGTTATAGAAGATCATGTGAGACCTCGAAGAAGCAATGAAATACTTACCCAGCAACTCACTCTCACATTATGTATACATGGATCTTGTGCTTCTGCCCTTGGGTTCCAGTCTTTCTAAAGTTAGTGAAACAGGCCCCCGGATCTTACTTGACACTAAGACCTTAGCACAGTTGACTCTGATGGCAGTACCATTCAGGCCATAAAACTGTAGACATATAATACAGACAGTATCACATGCCAAAATGAAAACAAAGACCTAATTCATCAAAGTCCATAGTTCTGGGAAAGTCTCTAAATGTACTAACTTTGCCTTTTGGCTTCTGTAGTTCTGCTTCTGGATAGCTGTCCTTGTTAACTGAAATGTATCAACCCAAAACATGGTTTTTATGCTTAAAATTTCACCCTGAGAAAGGATCAGGATTACACTGGGATCCTGAATACCAGTGTAATCATTGACTGGCTAATAAAGACTTTCTATTGGCTTGAACTTAAACTAAGCAGTCTTCTCTGGTGGATACCCAGCAGCACCAGGTTCTTGCTTTATGTCCCGCCACACACCCCTCTGCCTTCAAGTAGCTTTGTGTTGTTATTTCTTATAATTTGGTCTGACATGATCTTTCAGTCTCAGCACCCAGAAACATACAAATATTAAATAGTTTGGCATTCTTTTGAATTTAAGAGAAACAGCTATGGATCAAATGTGTTTCCCACAAAATTTGAGATTGAACCCTAATTCTAAATGTGATATCATTAGAAGGCGGGAACTATCAGAAGAAGCAGCTTTGGGATGTAGACTTCTCCCAAGACCCCAGGAGAAGCAGAGCCCTGAGGGATGTTTACTATATTCTTTTCTTCCAGAATTGTGAGAAATTAAATTTCTGTTGTTTAAAGCCACCAGTTTGCAATGACTCATTGAGGCTCTGAGAGAAAATGAAGTGAATACAGTAGCCTTTTGATGTTAGATCATGAGTATTCCTCACTGTGCTCATAAAGTAATCCATGAGTGAAATAAACCTAAAGTTAAATATATTGATATAGGCATGTAGAATTTTTCTAGATCTCCATAAAATCTCCTGAGAATTAAAAAATATTTAAAAAATCACCTGTCTGTCTTGAATATGAAAATACAAGTTGAGAAATATTGATATCAGGGTATGCTGGAGAGATAGCTAGCTAGGTGGTTAGGAGGACTTGCTGCTCCTACAGAGAACCTGGGTCCTTACCCGCATATGGCAGTTCATAACTACCTATAACTCCAGATCCAATTGGCACCAACACACATTCATGGATAAACACAACACACACAGAAACACCCACATACAGATGAAATAAATTAATTTTAAGAAGAAAAAGAGCCAATAACTAATTTATATTTCCTTTTTCTTCATATCCTTGCCAGCATTTGTTATGACAGATATACTGAGATCAGATATTTCCCAGTAGTTTTGATTTGCCCTTACCTAATGGCTAATGAAATTAATCTCAAGTTCTATAATTTTGCTAGCTATTTATATTTTTTTATTTTGAGAAATAGCCATGTAGGTCTTTTTTCACATTTTAAAATGGATGTGTTATGTGATTTCTGTTGTATTTATTCTTAATATATCCACAATATTAACCCTCTTCAGGTGACTAGATGGTAAGTATTTTCTTCTATTCTCCCATTTTATACCATTTTTTCTCTTTGATATATTGATGGTTTCCTTCACTGTGAAAAAATTTTTTAATCTCATTTGTCAATTTTTTTTTCATTTTATCTTGTCTGCCTAAAAGTCTTATCCATAAAATCTGTGCCTACAACAGTGTCTTGAAAGGTTTCTCTGTGATTCCTTTGGCAGTTTCAGTTACAGGGTTTATTTTATATCGTGAACATATCCTTAGTTAATGTTTGTACAGATTGAGTGACAGGAGTCCAGGGGCAATGTTCTGCAAACGGGTGGGCGGTCTGATATGTGGAAGCACCCCACACCAGAGGAGTAGGATAGGTGGGAGCAGCGGTAGAGGGTGGGAGGGTGGGCCTGGAAGGGGTGGACGGAGGAGGCTGTGATTGAGATGTCACTTGAATTAATAAATAAATGTTAAGAAACGCACTTGCCTTATTCAATTTCGTAATAGTTGCTAACCCCATTTGTCTATATTTAAAAGTTATATTTTTCTGGACTGAGGTAACAAAAATGTCTAGAAATATGAATAACCAGCCCAATGGATTTATGAGCTGAAAAGATACATGGCCTCCAGAGTGACAGGAATTCCTGGTATTGAGAGGAAACCTTATTCATACTGGCTTCTCTAGGATATGTCTTAGCCTGGCCACTTACTTCATGGAACTTCAGGTTGACAGTATGAGAATTCATGATGTTCTAAATTTCTGTGTTTCACAATTTTCTAAATACTTGGGAATTAAAGTTTAAAATTCTTTTTAAAAGCTTGTAGAATATACACATTCTGGAGGAAAATATCAGCAATTGCCTCAATTATAAATTAGCTTCAAGATGGTAATATGAAATGAAGAAGAGGCTGGTGAGGACACTCTGCAGTTCAGAAGGAGTTATTTTGTTCATTATTCAAAAAATCAGGACGAACGGAGTTCCATTTGTCTTTTATTAAATTTTGAATTTGTTTCTACCATCAGACAATAAAACTAAATCTGTATTCTGGCAGGAAGGAAGCCTGCAGGTAGGTGGCCTGCAGTGGGAATCCCAAAAGAGCATTTGTGAATCCAGGTTGTTTTAGGATTAAACTCTTTAATTTAATTATCAGTAAATCTTATAAGTTTTATTTGAAATCTCACTTAACCATTTTTCTCCCTTGGGATTGAGCGTAGACATGTGTTATTGCATTTTCAATAGAAATGAGCTCTTTCGGTGTCTTTAAATTCAGGGCTGTATGTGGGATAATCTATTCTTATCACAAAAATAATCAATAGGTAAGCTACAGGATAATGGGTTTGTGAAGATGCCATGTTAGCACTCAGGGTCTATTTAGGTTGTTGTTCAGTGAATCAGAAACTAAATGCCAGCTCAGTTTCACAGTTCAGGTCATGTGATCACAATGGCACAGGAAGGGAGTAGCCTTCCACACCCAGAAAGGTCTTGGGCCGCAGTTTCCATATTGACTGCACTAACCATAGTTTAAAACATTCAAGTGAAATATCTTAGTCACACTTCTGAAAAGTTATGTAGTTTGTTTCTCCTTGCTTTCTTTAAAAATCATCAAATATTAGTTCCCACACTAAAAGTTCAGAGCTCTCTCCCTGTCCTCATCTTTAAACACGAGCAACTGTCACACTGGCATTCGCTTACTTCTCACACTTCACCACTAGCATGCTTAGGAGCCTTCATGGACTTCCCACACTCAACCCCAAAGAAGTATTTTCATGTTTACACACTTCTGAATGATCGTATTTTATCACAAATTTCACATACTTTTAGAGCAAGACAATTCGCTTGATCCCAACACAAATCCAGCTCTGCAAACACCCTTAAAGGCTTCCTGCTACCACCACTGACTCTTTCGACAATGTACATAGTCTTCCTTTTCCAGAATAGAGATTAGATTCCTGAGTTTGTTCCTTCTGCCTGCTATCATAATAGTGACTAATTAACAAGTTGCTAAAATCAATTCCGCAAAGATCTGAGAAAAGTGAGCAAAATTAAAGCCAAGAAAACTGAAAGTGAAGTGGCTTTGAGATACTGATCTATCAGGGAAAGGATTTTTGTTTTATCGTCGAGTTCTTTTCTCCTTGGAGTTGATAGATATAACAGATTAGACTAGAAGAATATAAAGTTAACTTACTGTTCAAAAATTACAATCGCAGAGTTTGTGTGATTACTACCTTCAGTAACAGTAGCTGTTTGTCTCATGAGCCAGAAGGTATTTTAACAATTAGTACAGGGGAAATAAAGTACTCTAAAACTAGAGAATTTGGATCATTTCATTTTTATTTATAGTTATTTATTTGCGTGTGTGGTGTGGGCATATCTACCTTATATGCCTTTTTAGGGGTATGTGCATATATGTGTGAAGGTACACATGCATATGTATACATATGTTTTAGAAGTTGGAGATCAGTCAGGAGTCAGCAATCTTCAATTGCTCTCCTTGTTTTATTTTATTTTATTTTATTTCATTTCATTTCATTTCATTTGAAACAAGGTCTCTCACTGAACCTGAAGCTTACACTTTGACTAGGCTAGACGGTCTTCCTGTCTCTGTCTCCCCAGAGCTATGGCTACAAATGCATAATGCTGTACCCGTCATTTAGTACACAGTGCTAGCAACGCAAACTCAGTCCTTCACCTTCATACCTGTGTGCTCAACACTGACTGAGACACACCCCCAACCTCCTCTCCTGACAGTTGACAAATTTCTTCAGAAGTCAGTTAATCAACAACCATTTTATTAGTTCATCTAATGGTCATTTAGGTTATTAGTACGTGAATACAAGGGTCACAGACAGTAACTCTTCTTCTACTTAAAGGTCATTTAACCTTAAGTCTCAGCTATGCTCAGCTAGATGGTCCAGGAAGGCTTTGCTCACACCATTGGTTCCTAAAGGGTTTCCTGCATTACTGACTTTTTAAACTTTAGGTTCTTCTACAGAGTGGTGTTGCAGAGTAGTAGGTCTTCTTAGCAGGGTCTCTGGGTTCCAAGTGTTGCATGTAGAAACTATAGACTTTGGAAAACCCAATCTAGAAATTTTGTAGTCACTTCTGCATTATGTTGGTCAAAACAGGCACAGGGTCATCCAGATTCCAGGAGAGAAGACAGACTAGATAATCACTAAGGTAAAAGGGGAAAAACAGTCACATTGGAAAGCAGCATGTAAGATCACAAATGTTTTTGTGGACAGTATGGTTTTTTTTGAGGAAAAAAAAGACAAACAAAAAAAACTGTCTATAAAACTTATTACCCTCCTGTAAAATATATTCACCCCTTTCTCCTCAAACTGTATTATAGTAGAGTATCAGACCAGACATGCAAACTAAGATTTAACAGTTTGAATCAGGTCTAGAACATAAAGTTTCATCAAGCATCATTCATCTGGCACAGCATGTCAGGTTTAGTAATGCAACATAATATATTAGGTTATTGTAAATATGCTTCACATATTATATTTATGTGCATATATAACATAAATAAATGCTCTTATCCCACTTCTTCTGTTTTTAAATATCTTGTTCATTCAGCTCAAACTAACAGTTGATATAAAAGAGACATATTTTTCTATATTTCATATTATAACCCACTTGCTAAACAAAGGTCACATTCACAAATTCCTTCGGGCTAAATTCCCCTTTATTACTGGTTGTGACTGAGAATCCCAAGGGGCAAATCTTTACGATTCTTAGATGTCCTTTAGTTAAAACTAGATCAGAGAAATGACAATTGAATTGTTCTGAGAATTTAACAAAAGGTCTTCCAGGAAGAGTCTGACATTTTTTTTTTTTATCTCAAAGGCACATCTTGAAGACAAGACCTTACATTTGACCTCAACTCTGTGTCTATATCCTAATTTGAAGGGGACAGCATAAGGTTGAAGTGAGAACTGGGAATATTTTCTAATCCATCATGCCCTCAATGAGAATTAATTTCTCTGAACTTTCCTTGAATATGAAACACTCCCTCTTTTTGCTGATCTCTCTCACTTTACTCATCAGTAGGCGACTAAAGCAGATCAGATACCATTGTTAATAATCTGCCTTAGTCAGATCCACAAGTAAATTGTGTTCCTCTCTTACAAGGCACTCAAGGTGACAAACTATGCTGCCAAACATTCCACCGACAACTGAAACAACCCAGCTCTCCTCCAGATCCCAGTAACAGGCCCTCTGTGCCTCCCCTTACCTTTTTGTGATTCCTGACTCCAGGTGTCTACAAGTGACTCCACAGCAGTGGGACTAGAAAATTCTCCTGCAAGATTCGTTTCCATTCCACTGTTGAAGAGCATTACGATGATTCCAGTTGGACTTATTCATTTTCTTTTTGTTTTGAATTTCAAAGCTGTAATCAGATTTGTGGACAGCCACTAAGTGAAGGCTATTTAAACCAGTATATCTGACATAATCAGCGCTTGAGCAGCTTTATTTTCTACAACAGAATCTATCTCAATGTTATAAGCAGAAAGTGCATGTATAAAAAGCAAACAAGTGTAGATGGAAAAAGCATTTCATATTCTTAAAAATCATTTTATTGTCCTAATCAGCATATACGCATAAACATCAATCAGTCCCAATGCACAGCATTTAATTTATGGGTAAGCACATTATATGAAAGCTCCAAATAGTTTGTATTAAGTAGAATGTTTAGCATGCTGATACATTTTATTATTTTTCAATTGCTCATTTACAATATTGAATGGATAATGATTTGGAAAACATCCAACATCTTAATGGAAACACGTATACCACAGTTCTGCCTACAGAGATGAATTCATATTGGCAGAGAAAGAGTTCAAGATGGAGAGGGTAAGGGAAGTGGGGAGGAGGAATGGGAAGGGGAAGAGACAGTGAGAAAATGAGGGAAGGCTTTGATGTATTGGGCAGATCTGTCGTTTTCTTTATCCCATATAACTTTGAGAAGCCCTGGCAATTGTGTTCTGTGGTGTTGAAAGTGGCTATATTTTATTTTGCATTCTAAGTAATTTTACAATACTTAATACCTCTACCTCCCTTGTTCCTTCCAACCCCCCATGGGAGAGAAAGAAAGTTAGAGGGGAAAGGGACAGAGAGATAGTAACTGTTGATAAGGGTCTTCTGTTTGGTTTTAGGGACAATACCAAACTCAGTAGTCAGGATATCCAGTAGTTCCGCAAGCCAGCAGACAGGAGTAGGACAAACCAGCAGCAGTGGCCAGGGGGGTGAATACCAGCAGGGAGAGCATCAACTTCTTCCTCCTTTGGATTAACCCCTTTCTCCTCAGGGCTCTGGCTTTTGTTGTTTGTTCATTAATTCTAGTTACATCTACCTGAGATCCCCCTCCCTTCTCCCCTCCTAGTCCCACCCTCCTACCCTCTACCCCATCTCCCACCTATCCTATGCCTCCAATGTGGGGTGTCCCCACATATCAGCCCCCCTCAGTTCATCAGTCATATGAGGGGTAAGAGCTTCCTCTTGCTCTGGGACCTGACATGGCAGCTCCACTAGGGTAAAGTGTCCGCTAACAGCTAACAAAGTCCATGACTGAGACCACCCACCCCTACTTGCTAAGGGTGTGGACCAAGTTGCCTGTCCTCTATATTTGTATAGGGGGGTCTAGATCAAGTCTAAGCTTTTTTCTTCGTATTTTGGTTAGTGTTTCAGTCTCTGTAAGCCTCTAGTGGCCTAGGTTGGTAGGTTCTGTTGATCTTCATGTGTTGTTCTTGACCCCTCAGGGTCTCTCTGTTCCTCCTCCCTCTCTTATATAGGACTCCCAGAGCTCCACCTGATGTTTGACTGTGTGTCTCAGCATCTGTTTTGATCTGCTGCTTAGGTAGAATTTCTCTGTAGGATAGTTATGCTAGGTTCTTGTTGCTTTAGATTTGTTGATTGTAGGACAGTTATCCTGTACTATGAATGAGCTTATCCAAACCCAGAAAGATACACATGGCAGGTATTCACTTAGAAGTGGGGCTTTGGCTTTTTATCCCTCTCTGAAGTTCTCAGAGTTAAACTTGCTCAGCTGGCTAAGCCACGCCCTTGCTAGCTCATAAGGCAGAGTTAATAGTTTACAACTATGTGGTCTTAGCTGAAGCAGCCCCATACCTGGGGTTAAACAAAAACATTCTCATAACTGGGCTTTTAAATAAACAAAATTCTTACCATAGTGTAGCTCAATAAAATTTTTTTGCAACACTCATTTTATTCTATTCTGTTTTTTTGTTTTGTTTGTTTATTTGTTTGATTTTGAGAAAGAATCTCACTATGCAACTCAGGCTGGCCTAAAACTCATCCTCTCAACCTCAATCTTGCAATTTTTTCTTTTATTATCCCAATTGCTAGGATTCTGAGCTATCACATCCAGCAATAGCTATGTTTTTATCTTACCTTGAAATAGTGTGAAATTAAGAGAAATATGGCTTATCTTGGTAGAAATATCATCAAATGTTTCTAATCTTTAATATGTTTGAAAAAGAAATGGAGATTCACAGAAAATCTGTTTGAGGACCTAACTCCATGTGCATGAAAACACATGAGAAAAAATAGGTTGCGATTCCAATTTGTGGTTGGACATTCCGGATTTCATAGGGTTATTAAGTATACCACAGTATCTATTAAGCACTGACCTTTGCCACAGAAACTTGGCATTAACTGTTCTCTTCAGGAAACAGACACAACAAGAAAGCCTCTGGTTTCTGTTAGATTCATACAGAATATTGAGCTGATCAAGTTGTGTTTGTGAAAGCTGTCCAAATATAGATGTGGGAAAACATGATAAATTATGGTTAAAAGTGGAAGGCTAATTGATATTAATTAAGTGTTCTAAAATTTAATTTCAATTAAATCATTTTTAATGAGCTTCCTGGTGATTTAGCAATTCTTCCTTTCATTTATCATATTACTGTAAGAAAACCATAATGATACAGGAAAAGATACCATAAAGAAAGTCATATACTCTGATGAGATTGTAAGTTTGCGTTCATCTTTCTGCTTTAAAAGATTCAACATAAACATGACACATGGCCAACTTTCTATTTTACTCCCCTGTGTTTTATTGTAACCACAGACAGAAAGTTATTCTGTTCTTGTAAATACTAAATGACATATCAAGTATCATTATCTCCATTTTACACACAAGGACACTGAGACATAGAGAAATAAAAACATGCCAGGATTCACACAAACTCCCAGCAGCTTCACAAACAAGCCTCACCTTCATGTGGTCTCTGGTCTTCTTGATGACAAGTCTTCCTTTCTTCTAACTCTGTGCCTGTCATCAAGGTAAATTATTCTAGTGTTTGGACAAGCAATCCTTCCTCAATTTTGTCACCATTTCTTCTTCCCCTTTGACATTAATTTCCTTGAAAATACATGGAAAATGGTCTTATTTTCTACAAATTATTCTCATTGATTCCTACTTTGGGCAACTCCTCCACCTGTGTCCTCTCATAACAGGCTGAGATTATTCCTGTAAAAAGTGCCTTCTTGCACGTGGCTTATATTCACTTATAACTGGATTTTAGCCATATAGTACAGGATAACTATCCTGCAACCAACAGACCAAAAGTAAAAGGAACATAGATTTTGTTACCTGTTAGTGGGACACTTTGCCCTAGTGGTGCTGCCATGTAGGCCCCCAGTGCAAGAGGAAGCTCTTAGCCTGCATATGACTGCTAAACTGAGGGGGGGCAGATATGTAGGGGCACCCCACACCAGAGGAGTAGGATGGGTGGGAGAAGGAGGAGAGGGTGGGACGGTGGGACGGTGGGACTGGGAGGGGTGGAGGGAGGGGAGTTTGATGGAGATGTAACTAGAATTAATAAATAAACATTAAAAAGTGCTATCTTCTAATACTAAAATAGACATTTCCTTACTTGTACAGTATCTCTGATTATTAAACTTGTATTAACCCTAACATTAATTTTGAGTATCAAAAAGACATACTACATAGTATATATGTATCATATGTATGTACATATAATCCAACTTTTTCAGAAACTTAAATATATATATTAAACCTACCATCTACACACACACACACACTTTAAAGAATAAATAATTCTTTAAAGTGAAATGACATCAAATGGTTTTGTGTTCAAAAATTAGTAGCTTCTCAATTCTAATACGAGTGATAATTATACATATCTTTCTTTCTTTCTTTCTTTCTTTCTTTCTTTCTTTCTTTCTTTCTTTCTTTC